>QFEL01003230.1:0-10292 GCA_003316195.1 Neoboletus brunneissimus
CACACGAATTACCTGCTATCAGCCTATATCCAGACGAACCCATGTACTTTTCATCCGCTCTGCCTGTGGTGCACAAGGTACTTGGAATACGCTCGCGTCCCGCCGGAACACATTCGTCGCCGCTCCGAACATAGTTGTAGTCACTAGAGCGATCATTCATGATCAAGATGAGCACATATATCACCAGTGGACGCCACTTACCACTCATAGTCATGGTCTTGGCAAACGCATTTTTCTTCGTGGACGACAGGGACATGGAACTTGTCGCCTACGTAGCAGTCTGCGTCAACTTTGCGGCGTTTATACCATTGCTAGGATTCGATTAATAGGTATTCTCCGCTGAATGTCCTTGCAGGACTCACCTTGACACCCATCAAACACTCCGTGTCAGGCTTCGCACGTGCATACCAATCCTCAATGTCCTCCTCATTACACTTTCGAGGTAGGATGCCAGTGAAATCGAGATAAATTACGGCGTAGCGACCGTCTCCTTCCCTTTGATCCTTGCGTGAGAACTGGGCAAGGAGAATGAACTTCTGGGATGTCGCGTCACTAACGGTAGTGAGGGCTTTGGCGCGCACGCTGATACCAAGGGTAAACGATTTCCTGACACGCGCGCGACGTGGTCAGTTGAATATATAGAGCTCATAATGCCAGCATACCAGGTATGTCCGAAATCGGTAGAATAGCTCACAGTATCTGTCATCTCTTCGTCGTTCACAGCCAAGATGATGCTACCTGTGTCTCCAAACTCGTACATATGGGCCTCCCTCCGGACCATACGCCACGTCAGGCCAGCGTCTGTACTCAGGAAAGTGTCACACTTCTCGTAAGGAGAAAGCTGTTTCCCGATAGACCCGACACCCATCACGAGACCTGGAGCGGCGGAAGAGAAGATCGGTCCGAAGTTGTGGGGGTCAATGACGGAATGCAAGTGTAATGAACACCCCTCGATGTCAGAAGGGTCGCATGGAATCTGCTTTTCGTCGCTGTCTGACGATGGTGCACGAATGGGGGACCAACTGCTACCTTTCGAAGTGTCAGTCGGAGATATCACGGATAGAGGGCCACTATGCGACCTACCGTCATCGAAAGTGATCATCGATCTCAGCTTCTTTGGGGCATTCTTCCTCTCCACGTCCAAAGCGTTCAATACTACATTCGCAATACCAACTCCAGCAATTCCGCGCACGTTCTCGTAGTCCACGTATCCTCCCATATTACGATTCGTATTTTGAAGACTCTCCACGAAGTAGGTTCCATTCGAGTTGCTTACGAACAGCGTCCCAATCGTGCTTTGGTCTTGGAGCATCACGTCCACGGCTAAGGAATGGATGGTCGACTCGACGATGGTGTACGCATTTTGCCGTAGACGTGCTTGGGAGGCATGTGGGAACTGTGCCTTGGCCCACTCCTTTGTATCCACCGTCACATACAACTGCATGTCACCGTCGTTGCCAGACACCACGTCCTTTAATGCAACAACCGCAAACTTGGACACGATCGCAAATGCTACGACACCCTTGGCATTCTTTCCGATTCCGAGGTCCTCGATGTCGACAGTTTGGAAAAAGTCAGAAGAGGAGTAGAGTCGAGAAGATGAGAGTGAGTGGAATGTTCCAAAGCTAGATGAATCGTATGCGACACAGTATATTAAGTTCTCGTGAGCACTGTGCTTGAACTCCTTGGAACTGTGCGCGAACTGACAGGCCGAGGTATCTGTCAAGAGTTCTTTGGGTGTCGAAGAGAATCCGTCGGTGGTGTAATACGTCTAAAGAAGGATGAACAAGCGCGAAGGAGGGATATGTGTGCAGATATTCACCACGTCAGTGCAGACATTGTTCCAGCCCACTCGTTCACAGACAGTTCCCTGGTACAGTATGTGATCCCATTTGTCAGAGTGGAAAGAAAGTGGCTTTGATGTGTAGCTGAGGAAAGCGGGAGTTTCGAATGAGCGCCAAGTCTTGCCACGGTCGTCGGTGCGGTAATGAATCATTCCATCCGTCAATGCGAATGCCTGGGCGGAGTAGTGTGACGATGGGATTCATGAAGAGCCACTAGGATGTGTTACTTACAAGACGGTTATCAAAAGGATGTGGTATGACCATAGACACTGCGCTGCCCACAATATCCTCTGCCCTGGCCCAGGACTTGCCCTCGTCCTGAGAGACATGAAGATCTCCAGAAACTATGTCGTGATAGACGACACTCTACAGTGAAAGGAAACGTTATTCTAGGTCAGATATGCATGAACACGCACGCACCGATGTGTCTTCAAAGAAGAACAGTCTGCCTGGCAAGTTGTCGAAGTGTGTTATACTGAGTTGTGGCTCTTGCGCCGTGGCATATCCAATGTAGACCAGAAATGAAAGCGCTGCCCATAGTAATGCAGCAGTCCTATGGCAGAGCGCCATGGTGGACGTGGAGTGTGACGACTGTGTCTGCGGTAATACCAAGGGAATGGTATATATGAGCACTGCGCGTCTGAGAAAGGAGCTGCGCTTTACTTTTCCACGACCAAAGTTTGATTCACAGCCTTTGCCACCGTTCAACCCACTGCCCCGAAGTTTGGACGCCAGAATGGCTATTTGACAAACAGCCATAGATTCTGGCCTCGTTTGGGAGCCTTTAGGATGATAGTAATAATACCGAGTCGGCCCCGTTTTTCATCGCAAAGCTGTGTAACTTCAACCCGGGTGATTCAGCAGGCCTTCTGGTACAGGTGTGTGCTTGCCTCCAGACTCTTGCCGGAACAGTGTAATAAATACCAACGGTGACTCGACCAGTTTGATCCTCCTCGCTCCGAACGAAGTCGAAGTAACTCTTCGCAGTATTTCACGGGACTCCCTTCCCAACATGAAGAAAACCGTCCCGAAGATAGCTATTGTCACACAGTCCTGCGGATTTACATGCGTAGGACGAGAATCGGATTCGCCATCGCATGTGTCCACATGGGCATCGATAGGTTATGCGATGAAACTCACCATAAATGCCCGACACCAGCAGCCTACCTTCCATCCGCCTCCCGTAACATGAGGTCATTTGCTGCACTCTCCGTTGTCCTTCTCGCAACGTCTGCCTCTGCCTCTCCGGCCATCACCATTCCACTGACCAAGCTCCAACGCACCGGAGTGTATCTCAAGGGATCTCCTGACGCAGATCGTGCTCGTGCCGCATTCCTAAAGGCCCGGACAGCCAGTGGATCGACTACTGTTCCAGCGACCAACTTAGCATACGTCCAGTACACGACAAGTGTCGGTATTGGTAGCCCACCGACATATTATAACTTGGTCGTTGACACCGGCTCCTCCAACACTTTCTGTGGGTATGTATGTACGATTGATTGAGGTCATGCAACACACGATTCTTGTTGCAGTACTGGCACTCCATATGTTCGCACGTCCACGAGTATCCCCACAGGGGAAGCTGTCAACATCACTTATGGGACCGGTTACTTTTCGGGATTGGAGTGTAAGGATCATGTACCCTTATCCGTACCTGATCATTAACAGTAACAGATCTGGACCAGGTGACTCTTGCACCCAATCTTGTCCTCACCAACCAATCCATCGGCGATGCGCTTTATTATGCTGATTTCCAAGGTGTCGATGGCATCGTCGGTGTTGGACCTGTTCATCTCACACAGGGCACGCTCTCACCTGATATGAATACAATGATTCCAACTGTCATGAACAACCTCGTGTCACAGGGACTCATTAAAGACCAGGTACTTGGCATTTACTTTGCCCCTTCAACAAACTACAGTGATACAAGTGAGTATTCGATGCCTAATCCTCGTTTATCATCGAGCCTGAGATGTGTGCTTAGATGGCGCATTGACTTACGGAGGCATTGATTCAAGCTTGGTACGAATGCAGTTCTCGGATCGTTTGTCATCAGCTCGATCTCTGAATGGCTTATATGCATCGTGTACAGTACGAGGGCGAGCTGACGTATGTTCCTGTGACGATGACATTTCCAGCCGCCTATTACTGGGGCATCGACGTCACCTTGGCTACATACGGCATCTACATCGTCATACCCACTTCCACTGCTGGGATCGTCGACACCGGTACTACACGTATGTTTCCTTCTCCACTCTTACACGGTCACTCACTAGATCTGACATGAATCTCGTGTCCTTCAGAGGTCCTCCTCGCAGACGACTTCTTTTCCGTGTACTTGGCGCTAATCCCAGGAGCGACGTCAGATTCGCAGACGGGTCTCATCGAAATCCCCCCTTCGTCCATCCCATTCATGCAACCACTCAACTTCTTTATCGCTGATCGGGTGTTCATCATGGATGTTGCTGCCCAACTAATTCCAACAGACCAGAACACGGCATGGGGTGGAGTTACTGGGAAACAGTACGGTGTAGTTGGCAGGTTGGGAAGCGATAGTGGGGAGGGGCTTGATTTCATTATCGGACAGAAATTCATGGAGAGGTACTATACGGTCAGTAGTGGTTCGTCTTTAGAGAAGCATAACTTCATGGATCACTTTTGGCAGGTATTCGACACGGACGCCAACCGCGTTGGATTTGCTCAGACGTAAGTTTGGATCCGTGTCCAACTTGTTCAAATATGAGCTTACCTATCCGCAGGAACAACACTTTTACGATCTACTAAGGGTAACATCTCACCTTCTGTGAACTGGGTAGTGGTCATGATGGTCGGCTACTGTCGGGTAACGCTAGCCATTTCACTGAAGCATGCTATGCTCCTGTAGCCCCGTACTTCTTACATCCAAGTACAATCATTGGAGATTTGTCGATAAATTCCGCTGGTTTTGAACGTTTATTCAGACGCCACGATGTCTTTGTCGAGATCCCTGTCGCCTATGTTTTGTTGGTTGCCCGTCACGATTTTGATATTTGATTCCACGTTGGCTGTCCAGCCTATCAGATCCCCCGAGGCCATTATACGATCATATCACAGCGGTGCGGATAGTTGCAGCCATTTATGGGAAGCCATCTGCATTGTTGAAGTGCCGCACGATAAAGCCCAGACTCGTCGGAAATGACTATGCTTGGTTGGGTAAGAGAAAGCGAAATGTGTTGCTGACATGGATATTCCTAGATTGTTCTTCTTACACCATCTGATGACAAGGACAATTGGCTCGAGTGATCAAGCGAGCATAAGTAGTACTTGGTGGATTGAACAATCGGACCCCTGCGCTACGTGACATAAACTAAGTAGCCTTTTTGTTTGTGTGGTCTACAGGAATCTCCAAAATGATTGTTATAGCTAGGCTATAGCCACACAGTCGTCACACGCCTCCTCAGAACCTCTTTGGTACGAATGGTAAGGACTTGTTTAGTTTCGACTTTCTCCCATTTTCTATAAGGGCTATAAATTCCGGTTCCAAGAAGAAAACAAATGTATTCCCTCCCTGGTTCGAGTTCCGCCATTCCTTCTCGATCACCAGTTCCGTCAGTCTGGTAATTGATAATACCAACTGCCCATTGTGAAAAGAGCAAAAACCTGGTTTCGCATATGACCTGGACGTTCTCAAAGAACCTCTTGTTGTCTGACCCGGGGCTGAGTGTGAGACGTTCGTGTGTAGTTCCCTCGACCGGTTCTCGGTGGATATGCAACATCATCTCCACCAAGAGAACCTCCAATTCGAGTCCTTTTTTCGTCACAGAATAGAAAGGGTAACCAACGTCCCACGGCCGATGAACGAGACGACCTGGACTCATCATGAGAGCGGCAGTAGCATTAGTCAACGCTCGATAGCCGACAGGTGACTCGGGGAACGAGGTGGCGTATGGAGAATGTGGGCCTGCCCACGCAAATATCTGCCATTCACGACAATCGTTGACGATCACCTCCATGAGACGACGGAAGGCCCGCTTCCCTTCTCCATATGCAATGGGCATACTGATGTCAAAGATCCCCAAGAGGGAATACGCCATGTCTTCGACTCGGGTCGTTTTCCGGGTAGATGCCCAGAGCATCTTTTCTCTCACGTTAAGGAGGCCGGGGCTGAAGTAGCGGAGATTACGATGATCGATGCCGGTGATTTCAGAGATGACGTGCATGATTTCGTTGTTTTCCTTGTCGTTCGGGAAATTGCTAAGAGGTGACCAGTCCGCGCCGTAGAACTTGATTTTTGCTGGAGCGAGCAACTCTTGGAGAGTCCACCCTCTTGTGAACCAGGGATCGTTTCGGATGCTGCCCTGTCCCACCACGTTGGCGAGAAGGACAATGCAAACTGCGGAGTTGCGATACCACTTGAACATGGAGCGTATGGCCTCGTCGAGCTCTGCGCTGCTGGTTTTATTGATGCAACACGTGTCGGCCCATGCCAGCCTGCAACCAAGCGCGTCTGCTGTAGCACAGAATCTCCTCAACTTCTCATATCCCGGGGAGTCACCATCTAAACCATTTTCCATCACCAACTGGAAGGTCGGCTCTCCTTCCAACAACCAACGATGCGAAAGTATGGCAAACTTTAGCTTTTGCACCACGAGATTTTTTATCACTTCCTCTCTGGAACGATTGGGAAATTGGGCCATTTGCGAGGCGATCTCCGCTTCGGTGGCATGTTCCGGTTTGAATATTTGATGCAGTTCTTCCCGATTGATCAAACGTATGCCCGAGATGTCGATATGCAGGAGGTGAGCGGGCATGTAGTTAAAGACGTGGTCGTAGAAAACACCAGCAACATCCGAGTTTAATGTCTGTGAACGGGGTGGGGCCTATAGCGGACAAGATACAATCGAATTATCTCTCTTCACGGCAATGGCTGACATACCATGCTAAACGAACCGGTAAGTGAACGGAATGGAAGGCACCGAGTCTCGGCGGGGCCCACCGTGACTCCCAAAAACGGACAACGAGGATTCGAGGAATGTTGTGATGGAAGATTAAGTGCTAAGTACTGTAATCGATAACGTACGCCGGCTGTAGTTTCCCACCTACAAGGTAACGCGAGTCTACTCATTCTTGTTGCATCAACCTTAACTGATCCACCATGCGTCTTCGAACAATCTTTGTCCCTAGAGTCTCCATGACCATTCCCGAAGTTCTCGACATCTTTGAGGATTACACCAGGAAAGAAAACATCCCTTTTCGATGCATCGACCTCGAGCGCTTGTGCCTCGTAGACATTGACGCAATCAGAAATGCGTATCGAGCCACAATCGAGTCGATCGAGGAAGCGGACATTGAACGACACACATCGTACGCAAATCAGCGCAGGCAAGATGTAATCAGAACGATGGTGAAAGGTGTCGTGAAGTACGCCATTCTGTCACATACATGGCTTCGCTCGGATCCCGAGTTCCTATACCATGACATGGCGTCGGACGCGCCAAGGACGGGTCCCGGCTGGCACAAACTAGAGCGATTTGTTGATCTCGCAAGACGTTCGTTCAGGTGTCGGTTCGCTTGGGCCGATATGGTTTGCATTGACTACAAGAATCAATTGGATCGGGAGTCGGCAACCCAAGCTTTGTTCGACTGGTACCGCAACGCCTATGTATGCATCGCATACCTTCCAAAAGCTTCTGACCCGTCGGACATGGGTCATGACGCGTGGTTCCATAGGGGGTTCACACTGACCGAACTACTTGCCCCCGTGAGGATGAAGTTCTACGGAAT
This sequence comes from Neoboletus brunneissimus, assembly GCA_003316195.1. Lineage (NCBI taxonomy): Eukaryota > Fungi > Basidiomycota > Agaricomycetes > Boletales > Boletaceae > Neoboletus > Neoboletus brunneissimus. Next base: position 7,608 of record QFEL01003230.1, read on the forward strand.
AGGGTGGAAGGCTCTCAACAACGATTACGTTGATAATGACAAGGCAGATGGAGGTTTTCTTGAGTCGCTTTCAGTGGCGTCTGGAATTCCCGTCGAAGATCTGCGCACTTTTTGGCCAGGCCCGGACAGGATCAGGCACAAACTGTCATGGGCATCGAGGCGGGAGACAACTGCGGTTGAGGACAAGGCATACTCTCTCATGGCGATCTTCGATTCCCGTATCCCTGTTAACTACGGGGAAGGGGTGAGAGCGTTCACCAGGTTGATGATCGATGTCATCCCTAAATCTGGGGAGTGCGACGCTTTTGCATGGGCAGGGCCGTGCTCACGCGACCATCCTGGGATACCACCCTCTCCAGCGGGCTTTGGGGAACAATACCGCGATCAGCAACTCAATCAAACCCCACATCATTATCGCCTGTGCGGGGATCGTTCATTATCTATGCATTTGGACCATCTCTGCATTAGAGTCATCGTCCTCGAGATCGATCATCCATCGGAGGGGGTAGATCACTACAAACCCATCCCGCTTTGGCACTCGGCGTCCGTTAGTGAAGTCACCCTACTCCATCCCCAAGATCGGGCTCCACATGCTGAAGCTAACACTCAGATGGCGATTGGCGTCGTTGACTACGGTTGGACGGATAGCCCGGACAAGGGTATACTCCACAAAGGCGATCGATACTTTTGCTTCTTGTTGTACAAAAGCTCCCAAGATGAAGGATGGGAAAAGGTGCTTACTGAGAAAGTAGTCTTTCTCACCAACGACCAAGAATTAGTACAAGAACTACAGTCACTATGCATATATACCAGGGAGAGAACAGACGTATATATGACTACTAGGACACAATAATTATCAGAGTCCCTGAGATCTTGGTCTGCCTCAAAAATAACGGTTGTCCTAGTTGGCGGAAAGATACGACGGGTATTGTACGACACGAAAGAAAGCAATGAGAGCACCAGAGGTCGGCTCTTCACTTGGGGCGGGATGGGATAACGCATGGGGTTCGGTTGATGTTGAACCCACCAAAGTATACTATAAATGCTCACTCGAGCCAACACCTGAATATTTACATATGGTACAATACTACATAACCACGTAGACGAGAGCCCGTATGTAGTGTCCAGCAAGGGGCTTCAAGAACCCCATGGGACAATAAAAAGGTGTTTAAAAAAGCGCATGGAGGTCTGATGCTGAATGCAACCCTCAATAACTTAGCGTAAAAAGCTCACTCGACCTAGCTAATCTTCTTCGTCCACTTTCACCTGCAAAGAATCCGCCGTCGCCACCTTACCACCCACGCCAACCAAGACACCTACAGTACATCGCACGGTGAACAATATGAACCTCCAGCGGAACTTACTTCAACTACGACACACCTCGACTATTCCCTTTTTCCGAGTCAACCCCACCATTGGCACGCGCACCGAGACCTACGCGATCCGTTGGTGCGGTGTGCCTCGTACTCCCGAACGTCAACGTCGGAGGTGAACTCGCGACGCGCCACGATCCAAGTCCGGGAAATTTGAACGCACGGGGATTGCGTTTCACTACGGCATCGTCGTCGTCGTCGACCTCCCACAGGTCAATCTGTGCTTCGTGTCGACTGACGTTGCTCGCCCATACGGTGGCGAACACGACACCGAACACGGCAAGCATGGTGTTTACGAGTACGACCTCGTTCACGATCAGTACATTGACGTTGCGATAAACGACAATGAGCTGTGCGATGGAGAATAGAGATGGGATGATAAAGTTCGAGAGCGCGATATGCGAGAGGGTGCGCATGCGCTGGGAAAACGTCACTAAAGTACCGAATTTCGGTCAAGTTCGGCAGGCGATAACGTTTGGGAAGCAACGGAAGAAAACAATCTGTTTACCTCTGTTGGGATGAATGTTACTCGTGACTCCCTGTCCATTTCCCCGGTCCCGGATGGTCCAAAGGAACGCAAGTGATGCATATCTACCCACAAGAGGAAAACACAAAGACGTTTCAGAGCATTGATCCCCTCATTGGACTGTAGAGAGAAACAGTCAACCAGCACTTACGCGTTGTCCACCATCTGAGCAGACCATTCAATTTTCAGGTAAGGCGTGGTTGCCCACACGATAACGATGTTTTCAGGACCGAGTGGGCCACGTGCGGCACCCGCCAGCACTTTAATGAAGATGATCATGTTGACAACGCGAGCAATCTTGAGGAGGACAGGGAGGAACGTCAAGATAGCAAAACGAATCAAACCGAGGTGACTGAGGGGGTGGACGGAGATGAGGCGAACAAGTAAGATGAGATCGACAAGTATGGATTGAAAGGCGCCAATGATTCCAATAGCAATGTTCACCTAGGTAAAAAACATGAAGGGAGTGGGCATGAAATGGACCACCAATTGAAATCACAGCGCACCGACAGCGGCCACGGATCTTGAAGAGACAATATGGAATGAATCTACAAACGTCCATCAGTGACTGTGTGCAATCAACTGCCTATCCTTGGGTGCTCAGCTCACTGCAAGTGCATCAATCATTACTCCTGCGGTGAAAGCGAGCATGATGGCAACTGCATTGAGGATAAAGATAGGCCGTCGGCGACTCCGCGGGGTGGAGAAGTAGAACAGAGCGATCAAGAGAGGTAAGAGAAGGGTCAAGAAGGTGTGTCCGATCATGATGGAGTTTAGTGAAGGTTG
>QFEL01003236.1:0-17082 GCA_003316195.1 Neoboletus brunneissimus
ACATGTTCTAAGCGCCCATAGGCAGCCAAGGGTGTGTACTATTGTTTGTCTCACCAAGCCCAAGCGAAATTCCCACAGGTGTTTGCAGTACACTTCATGCACTCCATTAAAGTGAAACATTGGAACACTTTTGGGAGTCACTGTATTTAAACTGCTAGCTAGTACTGTTGTACCCTAGCTTAGCTTCCCAAATTTACTCCTTAAAGCTCATCCTTGTGTGATTCAGCTTTGCCTGTTACTGGACTGGCTTAGTCCTTCACATCCTCTATACTCAACAACAAGGCATTAGACCTGAGTTGACTGAGGCTTTGGACCTTGGATCCTTGCCTCCACCTGCATCTTCACCCTTGGGCATTACTCATGCCTTGTTTTTGTCTCCCTCCTTGTCCTCCTTGGCTAGAGCTTCTACCCTTTGGGTCTATGGTTGTCCACCCCTTGGTTGAACTGTAACATTATCCTTCAAGCCACTGGTGAAGAAATCTTAGTAGAGGTTGGCTGACCCGCCATAGGGGGAGCCTGTGATGTTGCCCCAGGTGATGCCATTGTAGACCTCATTATTGTTGTTGTATTGAGGGGTAGGGGGACAAGGGGGTGGGGGTAGGGAATGGTGAGCAGGGGAGAGGTGGGCTAACAATGAGGATGTAAGGAGTTGTGACAAGGTGGTGGTACTGGGCAAGTTGGGGTGGCAGCAAAGAAGGAGGATGAATGGGTATGACATGAGGATGAAGACATTGTCAAAGATAATGGAGTGGAGCTGACATGTCAACAAAGTTGGCAGCAGGAGCTGAAGTGGCCTGGGACCCAATGAAGGGAGTTGGGGCATTGATAGTACAGTTGGATCTGATGTGACCCAGGTAGTGGCATTCATAACAGGTCTTAGTGTACTGAGGATGAGAGGGGGAAAGGGCTGTGCATCCTTCATGCCCAGTCCAGTGGGCTTCTACTTGTTTGATAAAATGGATTTCATCGTTGTTCAGTGGGAATAAGGACACCAAGGGGACGTCAGAGGAAAGAGTGGAGAATGTGGCAAGCTCAGTGGAGTAACATTTAATCTTTTTTTAAAATTTCAGCATGCCTAGCTGGTACATAGCCATGACGAGGTGTTACAGTTCGACCTAGGGTGGGCGACCGTAAGCCCGAAGTGGGAAGCTCGAGTCAAAGGTGGGCAAAGGTGGGGTAGACAGGGGGGTGCAAGAGAGGGCGAGGATCAGAGGTCCGAAGCCCAGGTTGACTCAGGTCTAAGGCCTTGTTGTCAAGTACAGGGAATACGAAGGGCTCAGCCAGTCCAGTGACAGGCGAGAGCGGATCGCACAAAGGTGAGCTTGTTAGGAGTATATTCGGGAAGCTAAGCTGAGGTACAGGAGTGCTAGCTAGTCGTTTAAGTAGTATACCCTATGGCGCACGGACCGAGTCAGGAAAGGTAGGTATAGGGCGAGGGGGAGGGAAGTGCATGTGGTGTCTGAGTGGAGGTACTACAGCAAGGGCACGAAATGGAACGGAACGGAAGTAATAGTCGGAAATGAAGAGTGGGGATGAAAAGGGGCGCTGCCTGGGGCGGAGGGGAAGGGTTCAAAAAGAATCTGGGCTAGGCTGTGTGTTTTAAGGTTTAAATGAAAAGGGGACGTGACCGACCATGACAGAAGAGGACGTGAGAAGTAAGAGGCATAGGAGGGACTGGGGCGAGCAAGAGGAGAATTGTAGGAAAAAGATGGATGTAGGAACGAATCGTAACACGAGGTTGTCCCAAGTTCCTCAGTAATCTGGTCTATTTGCAGCTCAAGAATGGTGACATGGGCACTAGTGGACAAGTTGGGGTGGGCAGTAAAAAGGTGAAGGCAGGAATACTGAAGGTACATCTTGTAGAGAGCCCAGAGGGGGGAGCAAAGGTTGAGGTGGGAGAACACAGAGACAATACGACAAGAGTCACAGAGGAGGGTACATAGCTGTTGTAGGGCTTTTCCATTGGGGAGGTCTTTGTGAAGACGGTGGGTGAAGATAGGGAGATCTACCAAGGTGACGGTTGAAGGAGCAGCAGGGCCTGCAAGAGACAGGTGAGGGGGTTAATTAGGGGGAGGAGAAGGAGAGCCCCAGCCAGGAGAAGCAATGCATGACAAAGGCATGGAGATGTCCTTAACAAAGGGTATAGGATTGTAAAAAGTAGAAAAAGGAGCAGGTGAAGAGATTGGTGATGAAAAGATGGAGGAAACAAAGGAGGGGGTGATGGTGACCGGGATGGTAGTGGGGTAATAGTCATCAGAGGGGATGTTAGATGTTACAACTCGTCCTAGCCCCTATCCTTTTTCGGTCTAACCCCTGTCTCACACCTGTGAGAACCGCCTATACACCCGTACCCCGCCCCTCGTCCTTGTCCCTCCTCGCCTAGGGAGGCTGTCACTGTCCCTAACGTGAACCCCTTTGCTTGGTCTAACGACCCGACACCACTCGGACTCCTCGTCATCCGCCCTCGCCCTACTCTGAGTTACCTCCCCCGTCCTACCCTCCGCCATAGACCCGTTCCCATGCCTAACCAGGAACGCCCTTCTTCCCGGTCACCTTGGACCTTCATCGGTCACATCTGGGGATCTTCCCCATCACCGTCATTTGTCCTCGCATCTGCCCAGGATCTCCCCCTGGTGCCCTCATACGCTTTCTCTCTCTTCTTGTTCACCTTGTACACTTTCATTTACCTTACCTTCGGTGCCACTGGCACACCCCTTCGCCCTAGTCATGCGTCCTACCGACGTCATGCTGTAGTTTTCCCTTTGTCCCGCTTACATGGCCCCCACCCTCGCTTATTTCACACTTGGCACTTTAGCTTGCACGTCCTTTTGACGGCCTCGCCCTTTGCCCAAACCCTTGGCCCACATTTGGGCTCCTCTTGATTCATATACTTATATACTGGACACCTTAGTATACTTATTCTCTATCTTCGTCTTACCTGGTATTTCCCTAGTACCTCGTACCTTGTACCTATGGGCTCCTTCTAGCATCGTAGCACCCGTACCTTGCATCTCGTCCAATGCCCATTCTCTTGATCATCTTCTACTGTTGTCTGGTGCCCCCGTCAGGACTTCCGCGATTAGAAGATGCCACCAGGTCTACGTCCCGGCCTACCCGGTTGGAACGTAACACCAGGTAGGTCATGGCCATAAGCAGGGGATAAAAGGCAGAAAAGAGGGGATAGGGAAGAGTCTCATCTGCAGGTTCTTCATTAACTAGGTCACTCCCTCCACTGGTTGTGGGGGAGGAGAGGCTAGGTGAAGAGGGTAGGGGCGGATCTTTGAGAACTGGTGAAAGGCCATGTTCTGCTTCTTCTAATCTGATCTGCTCCACCAAGTAAATGGTGTGGTACTCCATGTTGGGATTTGATCCAAAGGTGATGGGAGAGAGGGTGATCAGTTCTTTTTTCTCCAAGGGAATATAAAAGGGAGATGAGGGTGTTGACATCAGAAACTGTTACATTTGAACCTGGGTAGGCCCAAGATGCAGACCTGATGGCATCTTCTGGTCAAGGAAGTCCTGACAGGGGCACCAAACAGCAGCAAAAGATGATCAAAGCAGTGGACATTGGATGAGGTGTGAAGTACAGGTGCTACAATGCTAGGGGAAGTCCATGGTACAAGGTACAAGGAAGGTACCAGGTAAGATCAAGGTAAAGAATCAATGTACAAGAGGGTCCAATATATAAGGTAGATGAATGAAGAGGAGCCTGAACATGGGCCAAGGGTGTGGGCCAAGGGCAGAGACATCAGAAGGACACACAAGCTAAAGTGCCAGGTGTGAAATAAGCGAGGATAAGGGCTGTGTAAGCAGGGTGAAGGATAGAACATAGGATGACGTCTGTAGGACACATGACTAGGATAAGGGACTGAGCGTGACAGCTCCAAAGGGTAAGATAATGAAAAATATCTAGGTGAACAAGAAGCAAGAAAAAGCGTACAAGGGAGCCAGGGAAGATCCTGGGCAGATGCAAGGATAAAAGACAGTGATGGGGAAGATCCCCAGATGTGACTGGTGAAGGTTCAAGGTGATGGGGTAGCAGGGTGTTCCTGGCTAGGCATGGGAATGGGTCTATGGCAGAGGATAGGATGGAGGGGGTAACTCAGAGTGGGGGCGAGAGCGGGAGACAAGGAGTTCGAGTGGTGTCTATTCACAAGATCAAGCAGGGGGTTCACATTAGAAATGGTGACGGCCTCCCTAGGCTAGGAGGGATGAGGACAAAGGGTGAGGTACAAGTGTGAGACAGGGGCTGAGCCAAAAAAAGATAGGGGTTGCTGCAAGTTGTAACAGAAACTCTCCACAACTGTTGAGGGTTGGAGCTGTGCAGTGAAACCTTGTGTGCAAGTGCACCTGTGTTCTAGGGGAGTATGTACAGATGAAACTGTGTGCCCAGTAGAAAGGATGAGGGTCAAGTTTCAAGACCTTTTGTTAAGAGTAGTCGTTAAACCTTCTAGGTTGATGCTTCTGAGACAGTGGTTGGGGTTTGTCTTTTGAGAGAGAGGCTAGGCTCCATAGAACTTGAGACCTTTAGGTATGAGGTTCATTGAAGTATTACTTGAGCCTTTTATTAAGGTCTATGTTGGGTTGAGCAACACTAACAAGATAGAAACTTAGACCTTTTGTTACATTCATGCACACTGCTAGGTGCTAAGTGTGCACTAGTGCAACAAGTGGATCATGCATCCAGCAACTGAACACCTGGTGAAGAGCAGTCTTAGTATCTGAGGCTTGTCGAGATACAGTCCCAAGCAGGTAGGGCCTTCTGCACACTAGGAGAGGAACTAGAGATGGCAACTTTGCTATTGGCTCTAGTGACTGAAAAGGTTCCAGCCAAGAGTTCAAAGCTAGGTACTTTGGATCAGGTCTAAGTTAAGATACAGCTGCTTAAGGCAGGCCTATATATAACCTAGGGGAAACTTGTGCTATCCAAAGGGGAAGCATTCATATATGGTAATCAGCACCAATAGGAAGCAATAGGAAGCAATACCCAGCACCAGAGTCTATAGTAAGAACATATGCAGAATAGAGTCCAAACCTAATAGATACTATGACAGAGTCCAAATAGATGGCAAACAGAGACTGAGAATGCAGTGTGACACTGCAGTGGTAATATAGCCAAAGGGCAATGATGGAGGTGATAAAGGGAAGGTATAGGACCAGGGGAACTGAGGAGGACCAGTAGGGCATGTGCAGAGGGCAACAGCAGAGCATGGGCTGAAGGGTGTCAAGATGTGACTGGGAATGGGAATAGAGGATGGCCAAGGGCCAGATAGAGAAACACTGGGTTGGGAAGAGTGGCACACGAGTGGGGCATGCAACCTAGGAGAAAATCATAACAGATGTGGAGTTGGTAGATGATAGGAGAGAGGGTTTTGGTAATGATGAAGGGTCCTTCCCATTTAGATGTGAACTTGGAGTTGACGACTGATTGTTTCAAATTGCAGGCTTCGAGCCAAATCTTATCTCCCTTTTTGAATGGTTTGAACTTCCTCTGGTTGCATGACATCATTACTTGGCGTGCAAGTTTGTGGGCTACTAGGGCCTCATCTGTTATGATTTTCATCGGTTCGCGGTACCCGGCCTGGCTCTCCCGTATCCGGCCTCCGGCTACACCTCATTTTCCACTCCCGGTCACGCCTAAACTCCCTCCGACTCGTGTCACTGCTCATCGCCCTTTGAACATGGCTCTTACCGGTTTCCCTCAGCTAGTCCCAGCCTTATGCCTTTCCCCTCATCATCGCCCTTCGGCTGTATTACCACCGCTGTGTCGCACAGCACGTCTCGGTATCTATTTGCGGACTCTGTCTCTCCACTTCTCCCGCGATCCTCTGTGGTCTACTGATCCCGGTTGATCGCCTCTTTATTGGCTCGGTTCCTATTCTCTCTCAGTGGCTTTTCCCTTGGCTCTTACCATAGACTCCGGTGCTAGTATACCTTGCTCTATTGCTCCCTATTGGTACTAGTTACCTATTACGGACTCTTCCCCACAGGCACACAGGTCTTCCCCTACGGTTATATATAGTCCCACCTTATGTGGATGTATCTTAACTTAGATCTGATCCATTATACCTAGCTTTGAACTCTTGGCAGAGAACCTTCTCAGTCAACTAGAGCCGAAGTGACATCATCTCTAGTTCCCCTCCGGTGGACGGAAGGAACCCTCGTACCTGTGCCGGACTGTACCCCTATCATTGCCTTGGACACTGAGAGCGCTCTCCAGCTTAGTGTTTAGTTGCCGGGTATTGATCTACTTGTTGCCGAAGTGGTCGCCTGTTACATTCCAACTGGGTAGGCCGGGATGTAGACCTGGTGGCATCTTCTAATCGAGGAAGTCCTGACGGGGGCGCCAGACAGCAGTAGAAGATGATCAAGGGCATGGACATTGAACAGAATGCGGAGTATGAGTGCTACAACGCTAGGGGAAGCCCATAGGTACGAGGTACAAGGGAGGTACCAGGTAAGATCAAGATAGGGAATAAATGTACTAAGTGTCGGGTATATAAGTATACGAATGAAGAGGAGCCCGAATGTGGGCCAAGGGTGTGGGCATAGGGTGAGGACGTCAAGAGGACGCACAGGCTAAGGTGCCAGGTGTGAAATAAACGAGGGTGGGGGCCGTGTAAGCAGGGCGAAGGGGAAAACTACAGCATGACATCGGTAGGACGCATGACTAGGGCAAAGGGGTGTACTGATAGCACCAACGGTAAGGTAAATGAAGAACGACAAGGTGAATAAGAAGAAGAGAAAGTGTACGAGGGCACCAGGGGGAGATCCTGGGCAGATACAAGGACTAATGACGGTGATGGGGAAGATCCCCAGATGTGACCAGTGAAGGTCCAAGGTGTCAGGGAAGTAGGGTGTTCCTGGATAGGCGTGGGAACGGGTCTATAGTGGAGGATAGGACGGAGGAGGTAACTCGGAGTGGGGATGGGGACAGGTGACGGAGGATCTGAGTGGCGTCTAGTCGTTAGACTAAGCAAGGGGGTCACATTGGGGACGATGACGGTCTCCCTAGGTGAGGAGGGACAAGGACGAGGGGCGGGGTACAAGTGTACAGACAGTTCTCACAGGTGTGAGACAGGGGCTAGAGCCAAAAAAGGGATAGGGGCTAGGACGAGTTGTAACATTGCCGAGCATTAGCCGACGGTTGTGAACGTAACATCATCACAGGCAGCTGTCAAGTTCTTGATGCAGGAGGTGACTATGGGTAGAGACATCTCAGAGATGACTGATGGTAGAGGAGGTGACTGTACAAGAAAAACTCTGTGCACAGCCCCAACTTTCCTACTCCACCACCAGACTTTGTAGACGGCAAGGAGGACTACAAAATCAAGAAGGTTCTCAAACACTGAGGCTCCACCCACTTCCACTTGTATTTGATATAATGGAAAGGGTACACTGCAGAAGAAGACTCCTGGGTCCCTGAGCATGACCTCAAACATTCAAAAGCTGCCCTCCTGGACTATAAGAAGTGTCACTTGAGACACTTCCCCTCCAGTTCTCACCCTTTTATATAAATATGCTATCCATCCATACCAACCATGCCCTGCTCTGATGTCCCCTCTAATAACTATTATCCTGCCACTGTTCCAATCACTGTTACCCCCTCCTCCATTTCCTCAGTCTCTTCATTGCCAATCTCTTCACCTGCTCCTTCTTCTACTCTTTATGATCCTATACCCTTTATCAAGGACATTTCCATGCCTTCATCACATGTTGCTTCTCCTAGCTGGGGCTCTCCTTTTCCTCCCCCTAGCTGCCCAGCTGTATCTACTCTCTCAGGCCCTGCTGCTCCCACAACCAGCATCACATTGGTAGACCTCCCAGTCATTGCCCATCAGCTTCAAGAAGATCTCCCTGACAGGGAGGCCTTACAGCAGCTACATACCCTCCTCCACAACTCACAACTTATCATCACCATATTCTCCCACCTTGACCTCTGCTCCCCCCTATGAGCCCTTTACAAGGTGTACCTCCAGTACTTCCATCTCCACCTTCTTACCTCCCAGCCCACCTCCTCCACCAGCACCCATGTGGTCATTCTTGAACTCCAAATTGACCAGATCACGGAGGAACTTGAGGGCAACCTCATTACTGCCATATACCAGCTTGGCATGCTGGAGTTTTTAAAAGAAATTAGCTGCTATCTTACTGAGCTTGCCACTTACCCCATTTTTTTGTTCTCCATCCCCTCCATGTCCTCCTCCCCACTGAACAACAATGAGATTTGTTTCATAGAACAAATAGAAGCCCATTGGACTAGGCACAAAGAATGACAACCCCTCCAACCATCTCACTCCCAATATGCTGAAACCTGCTATAAGTGCCACCACCTGGATCACATCTGCTTGGACTGTCAATACTATCAATGTCCAAACTGTCTTCATTGGGCCCCAGGCCACTTTGGCTCCCACTGCCAACTTCATCAATGTGTCAACTGTTATGTTCCAACCTGGATAGGTCGGACATATAGACTGAATGGTAGCTTTGTATCAAGAAAGTCCTGACGGGGGCACCAGACAATGGATGAAGACTAATCAAAGCAGGGTGACATTGACAAGAGGAAGCAACTAGGGTATAAAGTAGCTTCTAGGAGGGTATTTGATAAAATCAAAATGGGGACTATGATCTAAGGACTTGTCATATATAAGTAAGACGAATCAAGAGAAGCCCAAATGCAGGTTAAGGGCATGGGCAAAGGGCGAAGATATCAAAAGGATGTGTAAGCTAAAGTTCCAAGTGTGAAAGAGTGACAAAGAAGGCCATATAAGCAGATAAAGTGTGAAACTACAGCATGATGTTGATAAGATGCATGGGTAGGGCAAAGGAGTGAGCGTGATAGCTCCAAGAATATGGTAATGAAGTGTCAAGGTGAAAAGACAAAGAAGAAAGCATATAGGGAATTCTCAGCTGACAATCCCAAGAAGATATATAGAGCAAAGACAGTAATGGGAAAGATCCCCAGATGTGACCAGTGAAGATCTAGGGTGTTGGGGCAATGGGGTGTTTCTGGATAGACATGGGAATGGGCGAGGGACAGATGGTAGAGAGGAGGAGGTAACTCAGAGGTAGGGACATAGCAGAAGATGAGGGTTTCAAGTGGAGTCTAGGCATTGAGCCAAGCAAGGGTATCAGAGGGAAATGATGACAATTTTCCTCAATGAGGAGGGATGAGAACAAGAGCTGGAGTATGGGTGTGAGGTGGGTTCTCACAGGTGTGCAACAGGGGTAAGGCTGAAAAAGAATAGGGGTTAGGACAGATAGGGGTTTGGACAAGTCATAACATCAACCCCCCTCCATCATCATTAACAATGTCTTCATTCTCACATTATACCACTTCATCCTCCTCCTTTGCTTCTGTCCCACCTTGTCCAATATCATCACCTTATCACTTCCCCTCCTGTCCTTGTTATTGGCCCACCCCTGCGCCTGCTCACCATTTCCTACCTCTGCTCACTTGTTCCCCTACTCCTGAATATGATAACAATGACATCACTTGGGACAATATCACAGGGTCCTCATATGGCAGATCAGCAGACCTCTACTAGGGTTTGCTCACCAGTGGCTCACAGAATATACCAGGGGTAATGTTACAATTCATTCGCACCCCTACTCTTTTTCCTTTACTTTGCTCAGCTCATTTTTTTTCTCTTGCCATTGTCCTTGCCTATATCTTTCCTCTTTGTGACTCAGCTTACCTCTGTGACTCATTGCCAGTCTCAGTTGGTGCCTTTCATCTCACTTAAACTCTAAAGTCACACAGCCTAGCCCAGGTTCTATTCTAAACTCTTCCCTTCTGCCCTGGGCAGTGCTCCTTTTATCACCACCTTTCATCTCCAAGTATTTCCTCTGTTTCCATTTCTTCTGTGCCCTTGCTGTAGTACCCCCACTTGAACACTTACACATATCCCTCCCTTTTGCCCTTGTCTTACCTATCCCAGCCAGGTCTGTGTGCAGTAGGGTACATTATTTAATCCACTAGCTAGTACTTCTGTCCTCTAGCTTTGCTTCCCAAATTCTACCTTGAAGCTCACCTCTGTGCAATCTGCCTTTGCCTATCACTGGACCAGCTAGATATCACTTTCCTGGTACTTGACAATAAGGCCTTAGACCTGAGTCAACTGAGTCTTTGGCTACAACCATTGCCTCCTCCTGCACCCCCCCCCCACTTCACCACCACTCTTGATATCTCACCTTTGTCTTTGACTTCATACAAGCTTCTCTCTTCCAGGTCTACAGTCATCCTATGCAGGCTGAACCATAATAGTATAATAGGAATGATGACAACTTTCTTAGGTAAGGAGAAATGAGGACTCTGGCCACAGTAGACTTTCCCAGACCAGTTTGGGAGGATATTTGCCTAGTAGAAAGGCCAGATTCAGAGAAAAAAACAATATTGGCTCTAGCAGAGGAGGAAATGGGTTTTATAATGAAGTAGGGTTAGCTGGATGGTATCTCTGCTCTTTATATCATTTGGAATTATGTAAGTGACATAATCAGACAGGGTTGAAGCACAGCATCCATCAGAACCTTATGTTATTTACTAAATGATAGTTGATAATATCAGAGTCAAATAAGTGTTCCAATGACATATCATTTTAATATGACCATATCTCAGTGCCATGACAACCAAATCACATAACTACTGTAAGGGCTTATCTTCAGGGAAAGGGTTAGGGCTATCAATGACCCAGCAAGGGTTAGAGCTAACATTTTTCAGATCTCCTGCAAATGTCAAGTCTTTTCAAAATAGCCAAACATTGTTTTGAGCCACTGTATCTCTGACCTCCAGAATCCTCTCCAACATCTGTATATATGAACTCTGGTGCATTCTCACACAGGATGCAACTCCTGTTCTCCAAACTTTCCTCTGTAGTCTTACTCTTCATTTCATAACATACATATCATTCCCATTTAGTCTTAGATCCACCTCTCAGTCCCCTCTGTTCCTGTGCCTGCTTAGGAGCACAGCTCTGGATATCTCTTACCTCCAGACTCTTACCAATCTGATTACTACTCCATCACTAATGCTATGTATCATATACTGCAACTCTGACCTCCAGAACTCCCTCCGTCTTCTGTATATATAAACTCCGGTGCATTCTTGCACGAGACGCAACTCCTGACCTCCTGACCTCCTCTCCGATAGTTACTATTTTCATAATGTACATATTTTGTTCCTATTTAGTCTTAGTTCTGCTTCTTAGTTCCCTCCACTCCTGTGCCCGCTTAGGAGCACAGCTCTGGGTACCTCTGACCTCTGAACTTACTAAGTACTTACCAATCTGGTTTACCTCTGCCATATATAAACTCTTAGAATACCTCCTGTGAGTACTTAGCTCGAATATTGACTTTGACATCAGGCTCCAAACCTCTGAGTCACATCATCATCACCTTCACTTCACTCCAAAATCCAAGGCAAGCTTGATCAGCAAGGGCGCACCACATAAGATGAAGCCAACGCCTTAACCTCTCTGAAACTCCAGAACATCAGAGTTACCCTGTTACGTTCCAACCGGGTAAGCTGGAGACGTAGACCTGGGAGCTTCTTCTAATCGAGGAAGTCCTGACGGGGGCGCCAGACAACAGTAGAAGAAGATCAAAGCGGTGACATTGGGTGTAGGTGCAAAGTACTGGTGCTACAATGCGAGGGGGATACCCAGGTAAGATCAAGATAGGGAATAAAAGTACTAGGTGTCCGGTATATAAGTATACGAATCAAGAGGAGCCCGAATGTGGGCCAAGGGTGTGGGCAAAGGGCGAGGACGTCAAAAGGACGCGCAAGCTAAAGTGCCAGGTGTGAAATAAGCGAGGGTGGGGGCCACGTAAGCGGGGCAAAGGGAGAACTACAGCATGACGTCGGTAGGACGCATGGCTAGGGTAAGGGGTGTGCCGATAGCACCGGTAGTAAGGTAAATGAAGAATGTCAAGGTGAATAAGAACAAGAGAAAGCGTACGGGGAGACCAGGGGGAGATCCTGGGCAGATACATAGATAAACGATGGTGATGGGGAAGATCCCCAGATGTGACCAGTGAAGGTCCAAGGTGACGGGAGAGTAGGGCGTTCCTGGATAGACACGGGAACGGGTCTAAGGTGGAGAGAGGGACGGAGGAGGTAACTCGGAGTAGGGCGAGGACGGAAGACGAAGGGTCCGAGTGAAGTCTAGTCAAGAGACCAAGCAAGGGGTTCACGTTAGGAACAGTGACGGCCTCCCTAGGCGAGGAGGGTCGAGGACTAGGGGCGGGGTACGGGTGTGTGGTCGGTTCTCACAGGTGTGAGACAGGGGCGAAGCCGAAAAAGGGATAGGGGCTAGGACGAGTTGTAACATACCCCCAAGAGTCTAACATGGTCTTAATAGTATATTCAAGCTTCCACTTGCTGATCATTGTTTGAGTCTCAATACCCAGATTTGCATACCAAGTGGTAAAGCCCCCATTATGACCCCTCATGCATCATCTGTCCATCTGTCCATACCCTTCATCTGTACCTCCACATCCTCCAACATGAACTCTGTCTCTTCTCGCTACGATGCCCTTAGTGTTACAACTTGCCTAGCCCCTATCCCTTTTTCAGCTCAAACCCTGTTTCACACCTGTGAGAGCTGTCCATACACCTGTACCTCACCCCTCGTCCTTGTCCCTCCTCACCTAGGGAGGCTGTCATCATCCTTAACATGACCCCCTTGCTTGGTCTTATGACTAGATGCCACTCAGACTTTTGTCTTCCACCCTCATCCCCACTCCGAGTTACTTCTTCCATCCTACTCTCCACCATAGACCTGTTCCTGTGCCTATCCAGAAACACTCCTTTACCCTGTCACCTTGGACCTTCACCAGTCACATCTGGGGATCTTCCCCATCACTGTCTTTCATCCTTGTATCTGCCTGGGATCTCCCTCTGGCTTCCTTGTATGCTTTCCTCTGCTTCTTGTTCACTTTGTTGTTCTTCATTACCTTACCCTCCGGAGCTGTCATGCTCACCCCTTACCCTAGTCATGTGTCTTACCGACGTCATGCTGTAGTTTGCCCTTCTCACCCGCTTACACGGCCTTTACCTTGTTTATTTCACACTTGTCACCTAGGCTTGCACGTCCTTCTGACATCCTCACCCTTGGCCTGCATTCAGGCTCCTCTTCATTTATATAGTACTTATACTGGACCTTTGAGTACACTTGTACCCTAGCTTCAGCTTACTGGTTCTTCCCCTGGACTTGTACCTAGTCCCTACTGGCTATACCCCTTGTATTTGCGTACCAGCCTATGCAATACCTTTGATCACCTTTTCCCATCGTCTGGCACCCCCATCAGGACCTCCTTGATGAGAAGTCACTTACTGGTCTATGTCTTGGGCCTATCCAGGTTCGAACATAACACTTAGCATCTTTTCTAGTCATTGTCAACAACCAGTAATTGCAGACCAAGACCAGTTCCATGGTTTCTCTTCTTGTCGTCCCCCCAGCTCTGCCACTTAGACACCAAGAACTCCAACTCCAGGGCTCCGATCCCCGAGTGGAAATACTCGTTTTTTCACAACTCCTAGTCAGCATTCCAGTCAAAGGATGCAGGACCAGCCCATTCCTCACAGCAGAAATCCCCTAAACAACTCTGACCCCTCCAAGTCAGATGATGATGACTCCGAAGATCAGGCATCAGATGTCCTCACACTCCTTGCCCACTCCATCCAACGATTAGCTAGATCTAGTTGTCTGACCCCTACTTCTGCCCAAAGAACTAGAGTCCACGTACCAGACCAGTTCAATGGATCTGATCCTTGCAAACTCTGGGCCTTTTTGGTCCATTGCAAATTGAACTTTCAAGACCGCCCTAAGGCTTTTTGTACAGATCATGCCAAAGTCACATTTGCACAATTCTACCTAAAGGGCATGGCCCTTGAATGATTTGAGCCCGACCTCCTCCTATCCAACCCCCCTGAACTCCATCCCTTGTGGATGAATAGCTACCCCAACTTCATTCTCAAACTCTGGACGAATTTTGGCCCCCATGATCCTATCAATGATGCAGAACATGAACTCTGACATCTGTCCATGCAGGATGAGCAACACATTAACAAGTATGTGGTTGAGTTCAACCACCTTGCTTGTCAAGTCCAAGGTTTCAGAGATGATACTCTCTGGCACCTTTTCTACTCCGGACTTCCAGACCACATTCAGGATGAAATCTCCATCATTGGCAAACCTCGCACACTATCGGATATGCAAATCCTCATGCAGTCAGTTAATCCATGTTATTGGGAATGCAAGTCTGAACATGCTTGTCAGCCCACCCCATCTGCCAGTACCTCCCCAACCATCCTCTCACCCTCTACAATGCTCTCCTCCTCCAAGTCCACCTCCAACCACCCTGACTCTGACTCTGCATCCACCTCCGATCACCCCTACCCCTCCTCTGATTCAGACTCTGACAATTCTGATGAGTCCAATACCCCAGCCCCAATAGACCTCATCGAGCAACAGTGTTGCTTCAACTCCAGTCTATGCTTCCTTTGTGGTCTTGCCAGCCACATTGCAAGGGACTGTCCAAAATCTTCTTGCCTCTAATCCGACAACTCTGGTACTTTCACACTTTGGATGGGTGCTATTGTCCACTGTGTGCTAATGATCAGTTCCAGCTCAGTGCTACCACTGCAAACTCCCTTCTCTGTCTCTGCTATGCCTAGATGGTGCTACCTTACCCACCTCTGTCTTCTGTACCCTTCTGGCAACTCCAACCCCAACTTCTGTTCTCCATGCCCTAGTGGTACTCCAACCCCCTACTCTGCCCTTCCTCCTACTAGGTGATTACTTTGTCTGCACTTCTGCACATCTCCATTGGGTTCCCCTGCTCCCTTGATATAGGATATCACTGACTCACCCACACACACACTATTGAGTGTTGGGTTTTGAGCGGTACCATTTTCCCTTCACCTGAGCATGTACACCAACACCTCTGAGCTCCTCCATGTCCTGGGCTTGTCCTCGACAACTCCAGCTACTCCGATCCACCTCAGTACCTCCACTCCACCATGTTTTTTTTTACTTCTCTCATGATGTTTCCTTTCCAGTACTCTTGTTGTAGACTTTGGGATGTCTACCCTAAGAGGGGGATAGGGACTTCACTCTTGACATCTGGACCTTCGATAGGTTCTTTCTGCTCCATTCCCAATCCTGATTCCAACCCCTTCTATTGCTTAGTAGTGACATTCACACCCTCCAACCTCTCCGATCTCCAGACATTTCCAGAATCACAAGGTACATTATGTACAACACACAACCTCAAGGTAGTAGTACCTACTACTACACCCCTCCATTTCCACTACCCTCCTCACTCCCCTCCGCATCCTTCTCCACACTCTCTGCTTCCTCCCTCTCCAACTCCAACAACTTCTCCACTGCCTCTTACTCCTTCTCTTTACCTTCACTCTCTGACCTCTCTGACCCCCCTCTGTATACCTCCTCCATTTTCAGCTCCACTAGACACTCGAGTAGCGCTTGCTGGTGATCCATACACCTGTTCTGTGCTCTCAAGGTCTTATGGATGCCCCTGAGCACCTGCATCAGCTCTCCAAGCACCTCTGCTATCCCTCCTGTCCCCTTTGTCCCTTTCAAGCCACTTAGCCCTGCCACCTCCAGCACCTCCAAAGCCTCCATCCATGCCTTCTTCCTACACCTCTCCGGCTTCTCCTCTCCAGGCCTCTTGTATTTGGCCTTGATCTCTTGACATGCCACACACAACATAGACTTACCAGGTCTGAGCACACACTTGAATCCACGGTCTGTGCACCGTGTACATGCCAGTGGCTCCAACACCCTTTTCTTCCCCTTTCCACTCCCACCCACACTTAGCCCCTCTGGTTGCATCTCCAATGCTCTTGCGCTCTGCAACACCCTCACAACCTCCACCTACCCCAATTAGTCCATAGCATCTAGATGACAGAATGGCACTTACCCATTTTCTGGCCACCTCTTCAGCCTCCCTCTGCTCCTCCGCCCTGCACTCCTCCTCTGCCCTACATGCAGCCTCTGCCTCTGCCCTCTGATGTGCCTCCTCCACTCTTCTCACCTCCTCTGCCCTCCTCCATTCCTCCTCTGCCCTCCACTCCTTGACGCAATGCCACCACTCAGTGTACTTCATGGCACATAGCTTGTTGTTGTCATCCGCTGTTACGATTCTTTCCTACCGCTACTCTTTTTCCCTACTCAATGATACACTTCGTTTGTCTATGTCTTTCTATTCGTGACTCACTGTACCATGACTCATTACCAGTCTCTGTCAGTGCCTTTCATTTCAAACCCTAAACCTACATAGCCTAGCCTGGGTTCTTTTCTGAACCCTTCCCCTCCGCCCCGGGCAGTGCCCCTTTCATCTCCACCCTTCATCTCCGACTACTGCCTCCATTCCGTCCCACTTCATGCCCTTGCTGTAGTACCCCCACTTGGACACCATGTGCACCCTTTCCCCTTTGCCCCATACTTATCACTTCTGACTCGGTCTGTGCACAGTAGGATACACTATTTAAGCAGCTAGCTAGAGCTCATGTACCCTAGCTTAGCTTTCCAAATCTTACCCTTGAAACTCACCTTTGTGCAATCCACCTTCGCCTGTCACTGGACCAGCTTAAACCTTTGTGTCCTTTGTTTTCAACAATAAGGCATTTGACCTGAGTCGATTGAGGCCTCGGACCTTTGATCCTCGCTTCCACCTGTGTCCCACTTATAAGCATCCCCTGCACCTCATCCCCATCCTCACCCCTGTCTCCCTCAACTCGAGCTTCTACCTTTTGGGTCTACAGTTGCCCACTCCTAGGTCAAACCATAACAAAAGCTAAGCTCTTTTTACTGTGGTTACTATTACCGTAAACTGCCCACCATTTCCTACCCCTCTGACAACTACAGGTGGTGTGCCACCTACTCTGATTCCCCATACAACACCAAGGAGAACCCTCCTCCCGAGGAAGAGTCAGAACAGTCCACCAACCTCAACGTTCCCATTCTTGACAAAGAAGGGGAATGCTCTAGCCTCCTCCTAAGCCACCAGCTCTCTGCACAACTTTCCCTCCCTCAAGAACCAACCCCACCCTCCCCC
>QFEL01003238.1:0-21570 GCA_003316195.1 Neoboletus brunneissimus
CGACGATGTTGCTCACAATTGAGCCACTTTTTCTACTTTTTCCAATTGAGTCACCCCACCCCAAGAGCAACAAGGGTGATAAAAGTGCCGCACAAGTCAGGTCCAAGAAACCGAGTGGCCTTGAACCACTTGCGCCTCAATGCGGAAAAATGCTGAAAAAGTGCTGAATAATTGCGGATAAGGCCGGATAAGGCTGTGAGCAAATTACTGATGAAGGGTGCATACGAAGAACAACATGAATCGTTTGTAGAAAGCACGTCCAAGAGGAGAACGATCGCCGGACATCTGGATCGCGACCCTGATGAGAAGCCAAAGAGACGAGCGACGCCAAACCACTTCAGTCGAGGTATCGGCCCTTTGCCGCTGGACAACATCGTCACGAACACGCTTTGTGATGCGACGAATATCAACCGCACAGCCAACGCCTCGCAAGATGCCCATCAGAGGTGCGGTAATATGTTGAGGACGCCCGGGAGGAGGGGAGGGGAGGTTCGAACTGGAGCCTGAGAGAAAGTTGGAAAGTTCGGATTGAAAGCCCCTATCACCAAACACCCGGTTCGGTATCTCGACGGCCGACCCAGGATACGAGCAGATCAGAGACCCCGCCGTCTTGTCTACAGTATCAAGGCGTGGGGACACCTCGAATGCTTCAAACAGTGTACTGTTCTCCTGTTTGGTGAGGACAACCGCAGCATTTTGAGCTCGGATGAAAAACACACGAATATCTATAGACTGTCAGCACGGATCTATAAAGCACCTGAGAGCGTACCCCCTGTTTGCATTCCGCGCAGCAGGGTGATGACGTGGCTTCTGTCCAGGTGTTCAGACTGAATAGAGGCTGAAAAGTTGTCTAGCATCTTTGTGATGTGATGCCACTGGGACTCAGAAGCTCCATCGACGTGTGCGCTAAAAGCATGGGCTGCAGTGCACACTGCATGCGCCAGTGAAAGATCGTTCTCTAGAGTATAGTCGTTGCGGTCGGGAAGCTGAACAGGAAGAAAGACATGGGTAACAGTATAACAAAATGGTGTAGAAGTATGGATGAATGCCGCTGAGCTCATCGTTTCAAGATCGGAGTCATCGGTGGTAGACGTGGTGGACATGGTGGTATGTAGATGAGAATGCGGTTGGAATGCGGCCAGGCCCCTGCGGGCTGTCTGGTTATAAAAGTCGTTCACGATAGTGGGGCTTTCAAGATTCTCAATCTATCGGCGGTTCACCTCATATACGGACTGAACCGTTACCAAACTATCTCGAAGTAAGTACACAATGTAATAAGTAGTGAATGCAGTGCTTACATCGACTGGAGGAAAGGAAGAAAAACGGGGGTAGAACGCATGCGTTGCCCGACTAGGAAAGTAACGACCGCACGCGAGATATAATGGTAAGCTAGATCTATCTACGCTATTTATCGGCGCAGTGGTTTCTAACAAATATCTCTGCTAATCACTTCTCAGCCTGTGTGGACAAGGTTGACTCCTTTTTGCAAATCAGCGAGGAGACGTCATTCGATCGATCGATCATCCTCCACCTGCAAGTCCTTCACGGTCGCCACGTCGCATCAGCCCAGAGGCCTCACGAGACAACAAAAGACGATTGTTGACGATCTGTACTGGCAGCGAGGCTTAGTTTTTAGTCTTGGGTATATTGAACATGCTCCCCAGTTGAGCGAGAGGCTGTTGCTGTCATGGTTGGTGCCCCAGGGTGGGCCGTTGTCTGCGCAGGGATGCAAAGACTGGAGGCAGTTATGAGGACGATCCCTTCAACCAAGGCTACTAGTACATCGCAGATGAACCAAAAGGGGAGGAAAGGGGTATATGGTATACTAGACTTCAACATTCAAGCGCTCATGCCAGCCAGTGGCAGTAGAGTTTAAGCATTTTACTTCGCGCTTCGAATCTACCACCATCTGACTTCCCTCCATCACACCAACAGTCACCCCTGTACCGTGCCAAGTATTATGTCTGGTGGTAAGTGACTCGTCTGCGTGCTGGAAATTCAAGTTCCAAGCCAAAATTTTCATCAGTCCAAGCTTCTTCAATAAATGTCAAAAAGTTTGACCCCCTACTCGCCTTGCAATGTCATTGGTCTATTACCGTCTAGCTCATCTTTTTCGTCTGCTGCGGCTAACTCGTCCGCGATGCAGACTTTAAGCCCTCTAGCAGCACTCCGCAGATTGTCGGAGGAAGGTTCGTCAATTTCTAGCATGCGGTTGTGAACGAGCTGTGAGTGGGATTCCAGCCACAATGTCTCCAGCACCCCGAGCGAGGAAACTGCGAGCGACTTTGGCGCCGTGACTCCAACCACGTAGAATGTGAGCAGGAAGATAAGCGCCGACGCCCCGAGTGCAAACCCGAGCTAGGTTTCGTTTGAATTGTTGCGTTTCGACGTTCAGTATAGGATTAGCTTACAGGGATGATGTTAATCTGCGGACGCTGTCAGGGGAGGCACTATTTTTCATTCCTTCGCTAGATTCACTTACGTTCAGTTGTAGCTGCACTACTGTGTCTGTGGCTTCGCTCGTTCCGGAAGCAAGTTGGAAGCCACCGGGCACACGACCAGCTAGACACGTAAATGACCACTATCCAAACGGTGATGATCTCGTGGACTCACCAAGCCATATTAACTGAGCTGCGAGTTTCGACACCGTGTTTTCGAACTGGTAACGATCAAGTGTGACTGCAGGTGCTGCACTGGATCCGGTAGTAATTGCGCTCTCGGTCACATTAATTCCGACATTTCCCATAATATAACTAGACAGTATTCAGTATGAGGTTCAGTAAATACAGAAGGACTTACAAATCCAGGCTTCTGAATGTCTCGCAGGGTCCCATTTGTGATGCAAAGTTAACAGGGCAGTGGGTTATTGGTGGAGCATCCGACATGGCAGTTGATGTCTGGATGTGCTGGGTCAATATATGATCAAGGATGAAAGCCAGAGTCAATATCATACTCCGTTGTCGAGCTCCGACACGCTACCGGGTGACCAGAGTGTCCATGAGTGTGAATCCGCCGACATGTTCAGCTGGGTTGGACGCAAACTAGTGGAGAGGAGATTGTTTTGTAGGTCCAGGGTGTCCAAAGCGGTCGCTGCGTTCAGTGAGCAACCTACGAGGTAGGTCGTTATTGGGAACGTCTGTGCATCCTTGTAGTTTGCTGGTGAGGTAACTGTTAACTTCGGGAGTGATACAAGACAATATTCAATTTGCCTGGGTCAATAACGTCCCCGGTCTGATTCACCATCACACTGATGGAACCCCCATACGACAGTGAATCGGCATCAGAGTCCACGGCGGTAGTCACTAAGAAAAACAAATAACCATCGCACCCATAACACTGTTAGTGCAAAGTGTTTATTCAGCAGCGTGTGATTTATAAGCCATGGACGCACCCCAAAAGAGTTCGGGTTAACGAAAACGATAGTGTTGTTCCCTGAAACGTGGTGAGTATTCAAAAACCTCGGTTTCTAAGCCACACTCTATAAAGACCTACACATTGCCGGAACATACACAGTTATGGAACCCAGTGGAGACACAGTGGTGTTGAGTGCTTTTTCCGTAGAATTGAAAGAGAGATTGGAAAGCAAACCACAGTTCGCATGAATACTAGTTGCACTGACAGTGGCATCAAGAGATGTGGGTGTAACCAAGGGGATGTCATAGACTGTGCTACCGAACAGCCCCTTGGTAGAAAGGCCGGGAAGTTGTTCAACCACTGGAATGAGTGGGACAATGTCGACCCAGTTGAGATCTGCGAGAATAACGGACGAATTTGGCCAGGCCGATGTTGACTGCACCGGGTTAACAACCGTGCTATTAAATGTCTGAAACTGCATGACGGTAGACGAGGATATATGGAGGATTGAGATGCAAGCTAAATATACCACAATGCAAAGTGTCGTCCAAAACGACATTGAGACACTCCTTTGTTGCGACAGACTGACTATGGCAGATCCGACCCCTGTCCATGCACGACAAATGTCGTGAATGCTAGTAAGGCCTCGCTTTGATGTCATAATCCGATGCAGAGCTAGTCGCTGTGTCATGAAAACCAGAACTGCGGTATATAGCTGAAGTGAATGTTAGCTTGATGTAGATCCAGTTTAGATAACCATACGGTATAGAAAAGTTGTAATGAGGCACTCAACACCGTTGTTATCCACGTTCTATCCAACGGAATGATGACGCGATGTTCGGTATGGTGGGTGAATACAACGATGAGGGCAAGATGCAATGCGACCAATGCTCCGTGCAGAAAATAACAGAGTACAAGCAGAAGGCGTGGAATGGTCCGAGGAGAACAAACTCGATGGATGCATGAAGGCTTCCATATTTGAGCTTTGCGTCTTCGCTTAGGTGTCTTCCCGGCTGATCGGTTGTTTCATTAGCAGACCGTGTGGAAATAAAATTGTGATTATACCTTTGTGTTGTATATCTTCCTCGAACTCGAAGGGAGATAGTAGCGTTCGTAGTGAAGACCTTTCTATATTTCCATCCTGCGTGGATCTAGATCCTGGGTTACTGCCTTTCACATTGGCAGGGCAAATATCAAACATTCCTATAGATCGCAGCATCTCCGACGACGGGCAATTGATTATAATAAATCTTTCTCGAAGATCGTTGGCATGCGCACCAATCCACAGCATTCCTAAGACAGAGACACCCTCAACGGAGGTATTTTGAGTTCTCGAATGACCACTGATCACGAAGTGGACAATAACAAGCAGGATAAATGATGCACCAAGAGCATACATGACCTGTTTCAGGTCAGTGTAAGCTTCCTGCAACTTGTCATGGAGGGCTCACGGGGATTTGGTTGATCTAGGTATCAGTGATCAAAAATGTTGAGTCATAGTAATCGTTAATGTTACGCATGGACTTACATTTAGCCTCCACCTCGGTACCTTTTCTACAATATCATCACTGGTAGAGGACAGTGCGAATCCACCACTGCTTTCACCGACTTGCCCGGCTATCATGTCCTTGTAAGTGATGTCATAAGATGATTCTCACCAGCATACCTAACCAGATCGATTCTGCGGCGACTCGGGATATGGCAGCTTCCATCTGAGATGGGGTAAGGGTTACTGAAGGGTGTGCACTTGATTCATGCGCCGCCGTTATGTTGTTTGCGGTCACATTCACACCCATTAACGACATAAGATACCTCCAATAAAGTAAGTTCATCAAAGGGTGGAAAGTTGAAGTCGCATGCATACATATCTGTCGTTGAAATCAAAGGGCACCTGTGTGACTGACAAAAGAGCTGGTCACCTGGCAGACCATACTCCATGGGATAATATGAACCAAGCATTGCAGCCATGATCTGATTTATTTTGAGGCTCATCAGCATCATTGAAACACAACGGAGATACTATGACACACTCCCGAAGTGAGGGCTTCGGAGTCTGCACCATTGCTAGCAGGAGACCACAGCGACCATCCCAGTGGGGATGATACGTTTGAATTCCCCGTGGCGGACTGCAGAGTATCCTGTTGCACGTCGAGGGTCGATTGGTTATTCGATGCGTAAATAGAACAAGCCACAAGGTAAACGGTCGTGTTGGAGGTTTGAATTTTTCCGCCTGAATACAGATGACGTGAGCAAAATAAGTCATTTTGTTTGTGTCGTCCTGACCGTCTATGGGAGTAAATTGCCATGTTGTATTGGTGCTGACTGGACTTTGTATCGAATTGCCTGGTTCCATAGCAGTGGTGACCGCGAACACCAATGGGTAATCCATGCCGCAGGCACTAGTAGTGCATGTAAATTGTGTTGAGTCGAGAAATATTATTTCGTCTTTCCCTGTGTGATACGTTAAGCTAACACAATTGATGTTGATCTGTATCTCACATGATGGTTGACCCAACCATACTGTTACGTTCTCGACGGCACTCAGTGAAGTATTGACGTCGCCGAGTCTATTGTTTCCCAGGATTGGAAGTAAACCGCAATTAGCACGTATAGTGGTCGAATTCACAGACGCATTGATAACTTGCTGGTTCCCGGTGAAAGTGTCGTATAGTGTGCTGTTGACAAGGCCTGAAGTTGTAAATACGGATGAGTCGAGATTAGACATGAGTGGAACCAATGGGGTTATCCCAGTCCATGTGAGTGCAGAGAGGTTAACAGAAGGGCTAGGCCAAGTCGAGTTCAATCTGACGACGGTCGTCCGCAATGTATCGTATGGTTGGAACTGCATGATTGTCGACGATGCGACGTGGAAGACGGAAATGCACGTCAGGTATAAGAACACTAAAATCGCTGCGCCGGGCGACGCGGCGATCTTGGTTTGCTGCCACAATGTGAAGATAGCGGCTCCAATCCCGGCCCAGGCCTCAGATGTGTCGTGAGTAGCGGTGAGCTTCTGATGCCGAGAGAAAGAAGCGAACAACGCAAGACGTTGGGTCATGAAGACCAATGAGATCGTGTAGAGCTGAACTCCATGACGTTGATCGTAAATTGACATCATTGAACGATGGAACGACATACCGAGTAGAATGCTTGTAAAAAAGAGCTCAATCCAGTTGTTAAGATGCTGTTCTCGAACGGGAGAGTGAAAGCATGCTCCGGGTGGAGCCACAACATGACCAGTAGAGCGAGATGAATGATGCACAGGAGTGCATGAAGGGAGTAACACCAACGGCGCGATCCATCGACACGTGGACGGTCAGTTGAAGATTTGATTTTCGGAGTATTGATCAAGTCCTCGTGCAGAGCAGTAGAAGATCCTGTAGCCGCTTGTGTGTCAAGAAGGCATTCGGAGGACTGCGAATAAGCTGCCATGAGGGATATGGATTTCACTGCTGTGAAGCTTTCAGAGTATTAGTAGCAGGCTATTCCGTGTTTCAAGTTAGAAACGTGGATCGCGTCGCGCCTGATATGATATGTCCGGACGAGTACGTGATCGTAAAAGTGCACGGGTAAATCTCGCTAGAAAAGTCGATTATCTTCAAGTCACCGATCGAGTATCGATCTAGGGTGGTGGGACAATCATGTTCATTTCACGGTGCAAGTAACCTACTCCATAATATCCCACCGGAATTAAGTGTAGAGATGACTGAGGCGGTACGATGCAGAGAATATTTACCTCTGAATACAATGGTGTCGATCCTCTCAGTCCTCTGATTTGTAGCGCATGCTTCATATATCGAGCATCTACGATAGCAGGTCATTTCAGACCAAGCGGAAAACATCAAGGAAATTTACCAAATGCCACTGGTAGCCTTCGTTAATGTCACTTCCAGCTTAGAATTCTGAAACCGTCGGAGCTGCGCTCCAAAGACTGCGAAGGCAGCCGAAGTGTATTGGACTGAGCCCACTGATGAGGTCCACACGTTCGATCGCTAGCTATCGTCCAGGTGCTGTTTCAAAAACACGAGAAGCAAATCAGGTCCCTGTATATTCCAAAAAAGAGATTCGTCGCAGTCACCATGTCGAGATTCCATGTCATACTAAGCAAGGAAAAAAACAAAACAAAACAAAACAAAACGATGCTGTTGTGGGCGATGATTGATATAGAAAAAAAGACGGAAGTTATGACTTGTCTCTAACCGTCGTCGTCAGCACCAACACACGATCTCGAAAGGAAAACAAATAAGGTACATACTCAAACATCAAACGAAACAACCGCTGTAGTAAAAAGTAGCCGGAATCAGGGAAATATAAATGGTAGGAAAGCTAAAACATACACGTCAAATCTTATCGGATGTTGAAATAGAAACACGCATAAGGGACATTAGAGATGGTTATGGATGGAAGACGGGGAACAACATACGCATATGTTAACATGCGAGGGTAAGAGAAGAGTGGGGGGGCAGTTTAATAGAGGACCAATTGATCGTAAAAAATACTGTGAACAAAAGAGAATGAGGACATGAAGGTAAATTGGCGGGCTTATGGATCATCCACATACCCTATGGCACGAGGGGAGACCACAAACAACGACCGGGTTTTACAATAGAAGAAAAAAGAGAAAAACAAGCGAGACAAGCGCGGGATCTCGGATATTGCAGATGTCACCGCTTCCGTTTGCTGCTGCTGATAAGCTCGGTTTCGGGACTGACACCGTGTCCCACGATCTTGCCCTGGCCTGGGGACTCCCAGTCTGACTTGCGTCCCTTTCGGGGCCATCATCCCGCGCTACGGACGAGGTGCCAGGAGTTAGGAGGCCGAACCTGAGTCCGCGAGGGCCGAGACCGATCGGAGTGTACACCATTGTACGGATACACCCCACCCCTACCCTCGCCTTCTTCTGCCTCGCCACCCAACACATCCGCGTCGAGATCCACATGCTCGAATATATCCACGACAGAATCCATCAGTGGAACGACGACATGACCGTCCGTGGGACAGTCAGACGCCGTCATCGTGACCGGTACTCATTCCCGAGCATGTCAGTCTCGACTTCTGTTTCGGCACCATCATGGGGCGAGAGGTGGTGGACTGGCGAGTTGGCGCGCAGACGTGGTGGGGATCATGTCTGGGGTGGGTGCGGGTGCAGCATCGACATCTTCCCACTCGATATCTTGCCCTTCCGGTCCTGGTTCATGATCGACCTCGACGTCTTCGTCAAGGTCTGCAAAACTACAGCAGAGAGGGCAAGAAAAGGCCGAGGCGTGCTTCCCGAGGAGTGGGCGCATGCATTTGTAGTGGAAAGCATGTGAACAGGGTGCGATGAAGAGCGCTTGACGGATGGTAACAGAAAACAGACCTGGAGATTGCAATAAGCCGAACGAGTCCTATAGAAGACAGAATAGGAAAACGCACATATGCAGCAGTCTGGGATATTCGTCTTGGGCAACCGTTGTTTGCCCTGGCATGAGTCTGGTTTACTCGACTCTGTGGTCACAACGAGCGCCTTGAGTTGGCTGATCGCTTGCGTGCTGATCAAGAGGGAAAAATGAGAGATGATAGGACAGATGTTCGAATACGCACTTGAAGGCGTTCGCTCCTGCCTGCCACTCTCTACCGACCTCGATTTTTATCTTGACAGACTTGTAAATGTCCTCTGACCTGCCCTGGTAGTCGGCTCTAAGCTGGAGGACATCGCTATCTGAGTTGATATGCTCTGGACTCGTAACCGGGAGGGGAGAGGGGGTGGCTGAGAAAGGTGCTAGAAGGGGACTTTGTATCCTTGATGAAAAACTTCCCGGACTCGAACCAAATTCGGCATGACGGGGGTCGTCGTCCTTAAGGTCGTGGATGATGGGTTCGAACCGAAGTGCGCGACAGAGTCGAGATGGGGTACGAGACGGATCTGGTGGATCTGATGTGGGGTGGAGGATGGGCCGCGATGGGGCTGGGGCGGGATTGCGAGGGGCCGAAAGTAAACCACTGCGTTGTAGTACAAGTAGCTGCAATCGGGGAATTAGTCAGGTGGTAGGGAAGAAAACATGCACGTCACATCTTATCGGGTGTTGAAACAGAAAAATGTATGCAGAGGAGCATTACAGATGCTGGTGATGGATAGAAAAAGGGGAACCACATACATGTTAACATGCGAGGGTAACAAAAGTGGGGCTAGCCTGCGGTGTCATCCATGCAGAGCTATGAAAGCCGGACAACCGTGCTCAGTTTCAAAAAGTCACGGAATTGAATTTTCCGAACATCCGAGTGTCCGACCAGTCCGATCAGTCCGAACCTTCAGCCACACTTTGGGGCGGAGATTGAACTGTGCTGACGGCGCCGCAACGCCAAATGTCACAGGCCCCTGCCATCCCGCCCTCCCCCTTTTGCTGTGCCACCATACTGCCCGCCAGAATTCTCTCATGTCAGTCTGGCCCAAAATATGGACCTAGCAACATTTTCCACACAGATTTCGGCCAATCCATCACTACAATCAATCCCCTTTGACTGCCTTTTATTGTTTCTTGCTGCTGCTGCTGCCATCAAGAATGATATCACTCTCATCCAACCATCTGATTGTCCTCTTACTACAATACCTGATATCCTTCCACATTCTGCCCAGTCCTTCCTCTCACATGCATGTGGTCTCTCCATTGATACCATCATCCAGTGTTGGTCAGCCTTCAAGGATGTTGTGTGGTGTAGCGATCAGACTCGTGCTCTCCTTCAAGCTCCACCTTCCACCTTCCATGAGCATGGCATACCCCATGGTCTTAGTACGTATGCGCCCATTTATCATCACATTTAACACTAATTCATTTCTTTACAGCTGCATGGACACTCTATCCACCTACTCAACACTGTCCAGTACCTTCCTGTCCTTGAACACTAAAGGGAATGCATATGATGCATGCAGAACAATGACAATGTGTACTATACACTCTTGCCAGTGGTCCTCTCCTTATCTACTCAGTCCACCTCTTCTGTGAAGGTATGTCATACATTAGATGCACATACAAGATGACTGATCAGATATTGATCGCTGCATAGTGTGCAGGATCAATTACCACCATAACTTCAAGGTACTCAAGGGTGAATGCACTTACTATGGAGGAGTCCCTGATATCATTCAAATTAGTGAGCACCAGTTTGTGGAATGAGCAGTGATTGATATGTGATTAGTGCTGATGGACCAATGGTATGTTCGCCTCACATATTGCATGTTATCCATGCTTTAATGTTTATACAATAGTATGTCAGCAACCGCCTGTGCCTATTTTTACAACACTGTCTTGTCCCAATCCAACAAACCTCCATTGAGCTGGTCGTTTGGCTTCACTCTCTCGTCAGACCATGTCTGGTCTGCATTTTTACTGTATTGCCTACTTAAGGATGCTGTCGAACATGAAGAATATCTTGTCATCAAGCATACAGGTGATTACAAAGATCGCCTCAATAACCTTGTACAAGCATAGAATCAATGCATGTGCATCACAGGTCAACCTGAGGTGACCCACTTCTGTGACAAGTGTACATGGTGGTACCTTGATGGTGATGGCAAAGATGAGCACCACTCCAACTACTTAACTTGTACTGACATGAAGCAATAGTCAATCAGAAATGCTCCATTGTTGTGATGGACGGCATATGCATTGGTCATCCTTGCTGTAGCCAACACAACTGTCAAGTCCCATTAAGCAATGGCAAGGACCACTTCTGCCCAACCCATATGTACCTCATTCAATGAGATTTGTTCTGTTGTCAATTGTGGCAACAAAGTTGTGGATGGTCGCCTTACTTGTGACAATCTAGAGCACCAGGAGATAGAACACCTTCATTGTGAGAAAGGACAATCCTGTTTCCAGCTCCATGATTGGCTTGAGCATGCCCATGCTATCCACCCAACCGGTTTGGTATCAAATTCAAGACTTCTTTCCCAGGTCACTACCATTGAAAACAATGATGAGCAATTTACAATCCACCCAAATGGGCATATATCTGCTGACAACCCCCAAGAGGTACTGCAAGCTCCTTCCATGACCAGTGCAAGGAAAGTGCATGCCAAGTTCACTCAGTTGAGGACCCATAATGAGCAACTCATGGTTGCACCCTATGGAATGATCCTTGGATGGGACATAATGTTTGGGGCAGAAGGCATTGCCAGTGTTGTGGTGAGTCATTCCATCTTTTTGCTACTATTCAATGGGCTCTAATCACTCACCACCCTCCAGGAATTTATCAAGCACACATTTTGCATTGAGGCCCTTAAGCCTGACCATATCTTCTTTGACAATAATTGCTCACTCGCTCAACATGTCAAGTTGGATCCTTACTTTGCCAATATCGGCCTCTCCGTTGACATATTCCATTTCAAATCCAAACACAAGGAGACCCATACATTCTGCCAAGAAAACTGTAATCCTGCCACATTCCCAGAGTTGCTTAGTGATGATAGTGAGGGTTGGTTTTTCAATTCCTCGGCAGCTGAGCAAGCAAACATTTGGATGGATGGGTACCTCGCTATATGCAGAGAGATGTTGGTTGACAAATATGACTTTTTTCTTGATCAAATGATCTTATGACGCAACTGGGTAACAAAGGTGAAGCTAGAAGTATGAGGTTGCCACCCCAGTAACTGGCCTGTGTAGTACTTCCATTCTCTTACCATGTAATGTACAAGTATTGTCAATCCATACTATCTGTTTTTGCACAGTTGCACATCCATCCCTGCTATGTCTGCACACGGACATGGTAACAAAATGACGAATCATTATCATGCATCAGTGCAACAAACCCAGTTACAATACATATTGAGAAGTAGTGTTACAACTCGTCCTAACCCCTATCCCTTTTTCGGCTTCGCCCCTGTCTCACACCTGTGAGAACCGACCACACACCCGTACCCCACCCCTAGTCCTCTACCCTCCTCGCCCAGGGAGGCCGTCATTGTTCTTAACGTGAACCCCTAGCTTGGTCCAACGACTCAGCACCACTCGGACTCTTCGTCATCCGCCCTCGCTCCCACTCCGAGTTACCTCCTCCACCCTGCCCGCCGCCATAGACCCGTTCCCGTGCCTACCCAGGAACGCCCTACTCTCCCGTCACCTTGGACCTTCACTGGTCACATCTGGGGATCTTCCCCATCACCATCGTTTATCTATGCATCTGCCCAGGATCTCCCCCTGGCGCCCTCGTACGCTTCTCCATTGTTCTTATTCACCTTAACGTTCTTCATTTACCTTACTATCGGTGCTATCGGCACACCCCTTACCCTAGTCATACGTCCTATCGACGTCATGCTGTAGTTTTCCCTTTGCCCCACTTACGCGGCCCCTACCCTCGTTTACTTCACACCTGGCACTTTAGCTTGCGCGTCCTTTTGACGACCCTGCCCTTTGCCCACACCCTTGGCCCACATTCGGGCTCCTCTTGATTCGTTGACTTATATACCGGACCTCTTAGAACACTTATACTTTATCTTGATCTTGCCTGGTACCTACCCCCCCTAGTACCTTGCACCTATGGACTTCCCTAGCGTTGTAGTACCTGTACTTCGCATCTCGCCCAATGTCCACCCCCTTTGATCATCTTCTACTGTTGTCTGGCGCCCCCGTCAGGACTTCCTCGACTAGAAGATGCCACCAGGCCTACGTCCCGGCCTACCCGGTTGGAACGTAACAAGTAGTACTAGTGTGAAATGATGAGCTAGAATCCACCCATGTGTCTCTCATCTTTGATTTCCTGGCGAATGAACATTGCCCAGTGCCCATGCTCTATATGCCCATACTTGATGTATCATTTACAAACCAATTGGTTGACATTCATCCAGTGTCAATGGTGATTGTAAAAGGTTGATTGGACGAACTTGACATAAAAATGGTCCTGGAATACCTTCTCCACAGGGCGCTGCTTGTTCAACTTGAGGTAATATTTCTTGAATCCAGCATCCATCTCATCCACATAGAAGTCAAACAGCCAGATCTGGGGACCACTGGACATACACTCCTTGGGCTGGAGATGGGTTGCAGATGACAGGTGTGAGTGATGTCCTAAAGAGAGTGGAAAACATTCAAGGGAGAGTGTGGGGGAGGAGTCAATAAATGGTATGTAATTATATGTGGATAGGAACATATGCTTCCTGCATGGTTGGTGAGAGGCAAAGTTGTGGCATTGTGCATACAACAGTGGCTTCACCTGCCCAGATGGCTGGGAAAGTTTGACAGAGGGTGTGTGATGATGCACAAGGGAGGGGGATGGAGATGACACACATTTCTTGGGCGATCTGCAAGATGCTGACAACGAATAACTATGTTGCAAGGGTGAGGAAGAAATCTGCAGAGGTGACATTGTTGGTTGAGCAATGTCATGTGAATTCTTGAAAGCCCAGTGGAACCAGTTGCAGCCATCTTCACTCATGTCACACTACATTGTATCAGTCATATCAGTCACAGTAGAGTAGAAATCGATTAGACACAATGACTTACATATGTGTACCATCACCCAAGGTCACTGTCTTGTTGCATCCAGTGGTGTCAAAGCAGCTCTTGGGAGCAATCCAAACACTTGTGGGTGTACTGTGGCTTGTCTTGCAACAACCAAGGGGAACTTGATGGTGATGGTGAGGGTGGTGGCGAAGGCAAATAGTTGGACACTGAACTGTTGTGAGCAGAGATATGAGGAAGAAGAAGTGTAGGGACTTATTGGTGATGGGAAGAATAGGCGGGGCAGAGCAGAACCTGCATGGTGCTGCCCAATTATATATATCAGCGGTGGTTTGATGGAGCATGAAGATGTGTGCCATATAGTACTAGTACATACCATCAGTGACCACAAGAGGCCACTGTAGCGTGCCAGAGACCACAGGAGTGTAGCCAGACGATGCTGGATGCCATTGGACACCACAGGAATGCAGCCAGATGGTGTCAGATGGTGCTGGATTCCATTGGACACCACAGAAATGCAGCCAGATGGTGCCAGATGGTGCTGGATTCCATTGGACTCCACAAGAGTGCAGTCAGATAGTGCCAGACTCCACCGGACTCCACAGGAGTGCAACCAGACAGTGCTGGACTCCACCAGATTCCACAAGAGTGCTACCAGATGCCACCGGAATCCATCGGCCTCCTCATATGAGCATAACGACATAATAAGATTCTGTACATAACCAAAGTAGATATATCACGATAGAAAGAAGTATGCTAGATGTGTTTAGAGATGGCTCCTCGCAGCTTTGACCTTGGCATTCTTAGCAGGATACACAGCCAAGAACCTACTATATTGACCATCCTTAGTATATTTTGTGGCCACTGCCTTGTTCCTAGCATCATACGGTGCACTAAACCATCTAGCCTTGTGATTGTAGTAGGTAGAGGACCTCCAAGGTAGCTGAAAGAACTGCTTAAATTGCATCTCCACAGTCACCCCACCTGTGGACTTGAATGTGGAGGCCCTATAAATATCGACCACATAAAAGCTGGAGGGAAACTTGACAGTAGTTGCATCAATGCCAGGTGCAAGGCGTGCAGTACTAATCTTCTGCAAGGCATTGGTTGTGAAGCTGTCACTGTCATGCAAGGAAATAATGCTGTCTGAAAAGAATGTCAGATTGATGGATTACATTGTTGGCGAGAGTACCTACCATCATCTCCAATACTTGCACTGGGAGAATCACAACATTGTTTCTGGGATGATGGGGCTGCGGGCTGGTTGGACTGTGTGTGGTGCTTTTGCAGGGGCAATACTGGAAGTGTTACGATTCTTTCCTATGTCTACCTTTTCCCCTTCTTCCCTTCACTTGCCCCAGCCTTCCCTATACTTCTTACGTCTCGCACCCCATTGGTCACGGTTGATCATGGCCCCTTTTTATTTAAACCTTAAACCACACAGCCTAGCCCGGGTTCTTCTTTGAACCCTTCCCCTCCGCCCCGGCCGTGCCCCTTTTCATCTCCACTCTTCATCTCTGGCTATTATCTCCGTTCTGTTCCATTTCATGCCCTTGCTGTAGTACCCCTGCTTGGACACCATGCGCATCCTCTCCCCTTTGCCCTGTACTTACCACTTTCAACTCGGTCTGTGTGCTGTAGGGTACACTACTTAAACAGCTAGCTAGCGCTCTTGTACCCTAGCTTAGCTTCCCGAATCTACTCTCTGAAAGCTCACCTTTGTGCAATCCAACTTCGCCTGTCACTGGACCAGCTTAGTCCTTTGCATCCCCCGCTCTCGACAACAAGGCCCCTGACCTGAGTCGACTGAGGCTTCAGACCTCTGATCCTCACCTCCCTCTGCGTCCGTACCTTGAGTACCCCTTGTATCCCATCTTCACCCTTGTCTTCGCCCTCCTAGTTCAGAGCTTCTTCCTTTCGGGTCTACAGTCGCCCCTCCCTAGGTCGAACCGTAACAGGAAGAGCATCATTTTGACCTTCATCTGATGATATCTCTAACACATTGTCAAGTGTGTGTGATACATGTGCCTGTGTCATTGCTTGAGCTTGTTGAATGTAGCTTTGTTCCTGTGAGAGTGATATATGGGGGTTAAATTCTTGGCAGGATGTGGGAGTTGCAACAATGGTGAGATGGCGATCAAAGCTTGGATAGGATGTTACATTAGTACCTTTGAAGAAAAGTTTCTGTGATGGTTTGGTGAGCTTGATGATGCTGTTAACCTTCATCTTCACCCAGGTGTCAAGGCCTGGGTTGAAGTAATGGACCACATGACATGGTGTGGTGCCTTCAGGGGATACTAACTCCAGGTCATTGAGCACGGCCTCCGTGAGGGTAAAGTATGGATATGAAAATCCATTTTGAAAGTCCATGATCACTGGAGATTCACCATTCTGTTATCTGAGTGAGTAACCAGGCCCACTGTGTGCAGTGATATAACCTTACCTCAGTAAAGCTGAATACAATGACATGCTCGTGTGTCTTCTTCTTGTTTTGCAGAGCCTCCTATGCACACCAATGCTTCTGCTCTGCTCTCTTGTGAACATCAGTGACATAATTGATAAAGATGGGTTGTAATTGTGAGGCATATCGGGGGTTGATCGATGCATCAGCCATAGTGATGCGGACTGGCTGCAAAGAGGATCCCTCAGGTAGGGAGACAGATGATGATAAGAAACTTGAGGATAGTATAGGTGAAGTTATCCCACTGGAATTTAATGAGGAAGTGGCTGAGAACAAAGTGGTCAAAGGGGCAACAGAGAACAGTGGATGTAATGTAGGATCAATATTGGGCAGCAAGGAGGAAGAGGTTGACAAATCTGAGGAGGATGCCAAGGACAGTGAGTCAATTGAAGATGGGTAGGAAGGAAGTGGATGTGGGGCAAGATTTCCATTCGACATTGAGTTCGGCGTTAATGCATGAGAGCCAGAAGCAGTGTGGCCTTCAGCTAAGCAACCTCCCGCTGCACAGCAGTGCTTGTAACACATGTGTCACTGGCATTTGCAGCCAACCCTCATCATTGTGCATTTTGCATGATAGCAACGGTCACCCTTCTCTGCTTGCCCAACAACTGGCAAAGAGGGTGCTGGCACTGGTGGGCAACCCCCTGTCAATAAAAGAGTGCCATTAGCTTGTGATAGTGCAAAACATGAAGACAATGACTTACCCTGATTGATAGTTGTTATGTTCAAACCTGGGTAGGCCCGAGATGTAGACCTGGTGGCATCTTCTAGTCAAGGAAGTCCTGACGAGAGTGCCAGACAGCAGTAGAAGATGATCAAAGGGATGGACATTGGGCGAGATGCGAAGTACAGGTGCTACGATGCTAGGGGAAGTTCATGGGCACAAGGTACAAGGGAGGTACCAGGTAAGATCAAGGTAAAGAACAAGTGTATGAAGAGGTCCAGTATGTAAGTACTCAAATGAAGAGGGGCCCAAATGTGGGCCAAGGGTATGGACAAAGGGCAAGGACATCAAAAGAATATACAAGCTAAAGTGCCAGGTGTGAAATAAGCAAGGGTAGGGGCTGCATAAGTGGGGCGAAGGGGAATAATACAGCATGATGTCAGTAGACGCATGACTGGGGCAAGGGGTGTGCAGATAGCACCAATGGTAAGGTAAATGAAAAGGAACAAGGTGAATCAGAACAAGAGAAAGCATATGAGAGAGCCCGGGGGAGATCCAGGACAGATACATGGACAAAAGACAGTGATGGGGAAGATTCCCAGATGTGACCGGTGAAAGTCCAAGGTGATGGGATGAAGGAGCATTCCTGGATAGGCATGGGAACAGGTCTATGGCGGAGGGTAGGATGGAGGAGGTAACTCGGAGTGGGGATGAGGGCGGAAGATGAGGAGTCCAAGTGGTGTCTAGTCATAAGACCAAGCAAGGGGGTCACATTAGGAACGATGACGGCCTCCCTAGGCAAGGAGGGATGAGGACGAGAGGTGAGGTACAAGTGTACGGACGGCACTCACAGGTGTGAGACAGGGGCTGAGCCGAAAAAGGATAGGGGCTTCTGCAAGTTGTAACAATAGTGGGCAATGTTGTTGAAGAATTGTGGGGTGAGTTACCAAGGCCATCACCCCAGCAATACCAATTATGACATATGCTACACTATTAATACAGCCAATCAGTAATAAAAAGGGGGGGAAGGTGATGAAAGCAGGCGAATATACCATGTAATAGGGTCAACCTGCATTGCATGGGTTGATAGCCATCACGAACTGCAGAAGCACATCAGCACCACATTGACACCAGTGAGACAGAGGATATAGAGGGGGAATGAAAGGCATGGAGCAGATGATGGCAAGAGTGGCACTGACATAAGAAATGTAAGTGACAAGACTGCAAAAGGATGAGTATTAAGTGAGGGCAGGTGCAGCAAGGTCCACATGTACCGTAGAACACAAAAGGAATGGATATACATTGAATACATAAGTGGAGTGGGTGTTCTCAGAGGAAGAGAGTGGACAGAGAAACAAGGAAAGGCAAGAGAGTCTGGTAGAAAGGAACCATCTAAGTCAAGTCCTCTTTTATACATCTGGGACAATGGGCCACAGTCAATAAGGCAGCAAGAAATGTACCTCAGGGAGAATACAAATGCAGCATCTTCTGGAAAGCGAGCGGCTGGTGATGTTAATGCAATCAATGAGCACAATGAGAAGTGCCAAATGAGATAGGAGGAATACATACCTGTGAGAACATCAAGTAGAACTGTAGAGCATGTTATGGGCAAGCATGATTGCTGGGTGTGCATCAGCAGAGACTTGAGGCCCAGTGAAAACTGGATATGACCCAGTAGGGTCATATATGCCCATATATGACCAATAGCACTGCTAATATACTATTTATATCTCATCAGATTCTTCCTACAAAATGTCAGTTATTTAATATTTGTGATTTTGTGGGGCAGGACCCTGTCTGATCAGATATCAAACCATATGTGCAGGTCATTTCTCGTCTGATGTCAACACCTAGACTACCACTAGCCTTTTATTTATGTTGATTCTAATCAGATATGACCATATAGTAATTATTATTACCCTTTCATTTCTCGTCATTTCTCATCTGATATTATCTGACCACATATGAAAATTTAATTTTTCTTACAGTGTTACAGTGACTGATTACAAATGGTTCAGAATAAAATGGTCCATGGTGAACAAAACCATGGGAGAACAAATGGAACTGAGGTGCTTCAAAGCAGGGGTCGAGAGCCTCTATTGAAAGCAAACTTGAAAGTGATAGAAACTGAGAGCAAGAGTCGAGAGTGTTGAAAGTGTCCAAGTCTATTGAAAGTGAACTTGAAAGTGGCAAAAACCAAGAGTGCTGAGATTGACAGTGGGAATTAAGACCATTTATTAAAGGAAAAAGTCATAGAAACTGAGAGTAAGAGTCGAGAGTGTTGAGAGCATCTGAGTCTATCAAAAATGAACTTGAAACTGAGAGCAAGGATTGAGAGTGTCTGTTGAAAGCAAACTTGAAAGTGGTAGAAACCAAGAGTGCTGGGATTGACAGTAGGGATTGAGATCATTTACTAAAGGTGACAGTTGTGGCTTGAAAGTCCTGATTCTGAGTCGGATCGAGAGCATGCATTGAGCCTGAGAGTGGTAGAAACCAAGAAGCGGGGATTGAGAACTTCTAGTACATTGTACTGTTATAGATGTTTTTATTCCAGGCATTATTGATCACCTAATGGATAGATCAGTGAGGATGATAAGGATCTAAAGATATAAATCGATTCACCAGTTGTTGAGCCTCTTTCTCATATGTCTTGAAACAATATTAGCTGAGAAAGATGAAATGTTATAGTAATATCTCCTGTTATTCTTTAGACAGACCCTCATAATATACAGTGACTTCCAAAATTGAGTCAATGTTTTGCTATTTTGGAGTATTCTTTATATAGCTCAAGAACATGAACAAATAGAGCCAAAATGAAAGTGGGTGCCAAAGTGTGCCTGCCCCTGGCTTTATTCCAAAAAAGAATTTATATAATTTGAATAAGTATCCATGGAGATATAGTCAATTCAATTCAGTATATCATTGACTCAATTATGTAATTACCTGTCAGATCTGTCAATATTTGACAGCTGTCACATGTAACCCTTGATGGAAGCATGACAGATGGTTACCATAGCTACTATATCTTAGTAATCACTTCAACTGACACTATTTAAGGGTTGGTTTAATCTCTCTTGCCTTTCAAATTCTCTATGCATCCCACTTCCTCCTCTTAAAAAGAAAACATCTTTTCTCTGGCCTCTAATGGTCATTCTACTTGTCATATTGCCTCCAAACTAGGTGTCAGCCAGTCTACTGTCTCTAGGATACTCAGGGATCTCCTTTCTAACAGACCTATACCTCTTTCTGGCTGTCCCTCCAAGCTTTCAGCCACTTCTCAGCATGCTATCATTACTCAAATCACCACAGGCAGAGCTGCCAATGCTGTCCAGGCTACCCATCGTATCAATTCCATCATTCCTAGTCCAGTCTTCTCACAAACAGTAAGAAGAGTTCTCAAAAACCATTCATTCAAGGCTGTTACTGTACAAAGAAAAAAAAGCCACTTCTTATTGCAAGAAACAAGAAGAAGTGTTTATCCTTTGCACTAAAGTACCAGGAATGGACTATTGAAGACTGAAAAAGGGTTATTTGGTCAGATGAGACCAAAATCAATAGGATAGGGTCAGATGGCAAGGAGTGGGTATGGAAACAGGCAGGTGAGGGCCTTATTAACAAAGAGGTTCAGGGAACAGTGAAATTTGAAGGAGGAAATATCATGGTATGGGGGTGTATGGGTTGGGAAGGTGTTGGGCATCTTGCAGAGGTTGAGGGAAGAATGGATGCCAACCAATATGTGGACATTTTGAGGGACAACTTGCTTTCCAGCTTGGAGGAATCTGGAATTTGTCTGGAGGATGTTATCTTTCAATAGGACAATGACCCCAAACATATCTCCAAAAAAGCCAAGAAGTGGATGGAAGACAATGATATCAATGTCCTGGATTGGCCTCCACAATCTCCAGATCTTAATCCTATTGAACACCTCTGGCATCATATCAAAAAGGAGCTTGCTAAGTATTCAAGATATGCTAAAAGAGTATGGGAGATTTGGGATAGAGTAGCAGAAGTATGGAACAATATAGATCCAGAGGTGTGTCAGAATTTGATTGAAAGCATGCCTAGGAGGATCCAAGCAGTAATCACGGCCAAAGGAGGTCATACAAAGTACTAGAATTGGCTGATTCTATAGATTTGATACATAGTTACAAAATTGAGTCAATGACTTGCCAATCTGAATTGACCATATCTCCATGACTACTAATTCAAATGGCATAATTCCTTTTGCAGAACATAGCCAGGTGCATGTACAGTTATTCATCCACTTACACTTTGGCTCTATTTGTTTATGTTCCTGAGTTATATAGCAAATACTCCAAAGTTTCAAAATATTGACTTAATTTTGGAAGTCACTGTAGTTTGAATTCAAGAGTTGTTCTGTTACCAGATTTTGATTGTTTAAGCCATCAGTGGGCACACAAGTTCCTGAATAATAATTAATAACTGAAACAAAATCAATCAAAAGCATACCTTTCATTTCAAATTGAACCTGGCCTCATTTTTGTTATCCTTTTCGCCATTGTTGCTGGGGTTGTCTTTTGCGTGCCAATAGCTGTTACGTTCCAACCGGGTAGCTGGAGACATAGGCCTGGTGGCATCTTCTGGTCGAGGAAGTCCTGACAGGGGCGCCAGACAGCAGCAGAAGATGATCAAGG
>QFEL01003241.1:6798-56697 GCA_003316195.1 Neoboletus brunneissimus
CCGCCGTCGAGCGGATGACGGTGGACCATTCGGCGATCGTCAAGCTCATCAGCATTTCGAGCTCTGACATGTGATCCAGAAACCCGGCTCTGATACTCGGGGGTTCGAAAAAAGTCGTCCAACAGTATGGGAACGCGCGAGTGTACGCGAGTTCGCTTCCGGACGAGGAAGAAAGAGGTTTGGGGTGGCTCGGCTTTTCGCGCCATTGTTGCCAGCGAGCGTGGGGATGTGCGTTTGTGGGGTTTCGGAGATGTACAAGTTG
The DNA here is from genome assembly GCA_003316195.1 of Neoboletus brunneissimus. Taxonomy (NCBI): domain Eukaryota; kingdom Fungi; phylum Basidiomycota; class Agaricomycetes; order Boletales; family Boletaceae; genus Neoboletus; species Neoboletus brunneissimus. Next base: position 7,061 of record QFEL01003241.1, read on the forward strand.
GCTGGGAGGATATGGTGTGATATGGACTTACTTTCCTTTGGCGCAAAGTACAGCTCCAAGGAATGCGATGCCCTGGATCACATTGGATAGCTTGCTGGGGAAGAGGAGAACGACCCTGTGCGTGTTAATAGAATGATATGCTACACTTATCCAACAACGGCAAGGCTATGGAACATTAGGAAGCAAGGTCGCGGGGCGCAAACGTGCCTCTAGCCGTTCCAATTAAGCGTACACAAGACAAACCTCAGGCTAACAAGAAGTTCCCAACCGCTTTAAAGTAGTACTCTTTATCTTCGAAAAAAGGGCAATGACTCTTCGCAAACTTGACCCATTTTACCTTGGGGATTCTCTCGAGGAAGGGCACTATGACGAAGTCCTGCGCTCCCTCCTCTGTGCCATTAACGACGAGCGTAGGGTAAGTGATCGTATGGAGACGGTCAATGACGGACCAGGACTGCAACGTGCCCGTCGTGTTGAATACCGATGTACCAAGCCTAGTTCGAGAGCCCACGGGTCAGCAAAGAAATCACATCAGTCGAAACCTAATTCTCAACATGCCCACATCGTCGTGTACACCGTCGGGTCTTCTTCCATCTTCTTGAACGATACTACCAACTCCGTCGGCCAGGGAACGACCTGGCAAGTATGCTTGTTATGAAAGACCTGCAGCGCATCTTGATACTCTTTCGACGACGTCGTACCCTCCCTCTCGTGCTTCCGGACCATGTCCTGAAATTCTTGTGGGAACTTGCTCAAATGCTGAAGCATGCTCTCTTTCCAGAGCGCCTCAGATGGAGGGGCATTCGCAATAACGAGACGACGAAGACCCTTGGGATGGTGCGTGGACGCATAATCCGCAGCGAGCATACCACCCCACGACTGTCCTAGCAAGTCAAACTTGCTCTCGATCCCAAGCTTGACCAACAGATTATCAAGCTCGTCCATGAAGAGCTCAACGGTCCAGAACTCTTTTGGCTTGTGAGGGAGGTGGGTGGACTCCCCGATGCCAATTTGATCATAGAAGACGATGGGGATGTCATGGGTGGTATGGATCTCGGTGTGGGAGATCATGTAGTGATGCGACATGCCTGGTCCACCGTGAAGTAGGACGAGGGGTGTAACGCCGGACTTGAGGTCACCGACGACTTTGTACCATGTTTTGTATGTCTCGTCGGCGACTTTGAAGTCGACCGTGCCTATAGTTTCGACCATTTGCTAGACTGCAAAGCCAAAGAATGGAAATCTCGAAAAGCAAGGTGCATTCTTCTCAACATCGTGCGAATGACTCCCAGCCGCTCGTAGGGGTCCGTGGTAATTTGAACACTTTGACTCGGCCGTCGCCATGTCGGTCACGAGCCCGAGTACTGAGGTTGATCGTTAAAACGTCGACGTCAAAAACTATTCACAATGAGCACCGACTTGCTATTAGGGTAGACCGATGGAGTTCCGAGCTTCATGTTCTCGTACAACTCGTACTGTATTGGTAAGGGAGTCCGGAACGAGTCGGCGGAAGTTCCCAGGATCCCACCAGTCATCTCATCGGCCCCGGAGCTAGTAAACGACTCATCCTAGTCATGCAGCGTCAGCATGACCTTCTTAGACTCCGAAGTAGGTTGACTAGGATGTTGGCTTCTAGGCCCGGTCTCTCATACTTATAAAAATGTAGCAAAGAATGTGAATATGAAGCACTCAAAGTTCAACGAAGTTCGTCCACTTTTTCCGTTCAAGAGGTATGGCGACGCCAAGAAGAAGCCACTGTGCTCCAGCGGCGGCTTGCGGTACTCAGGTTGAAAAGATAGGATGGGAAAGGTCACGGGTATGTTGTCCGCTACAAAAAAGTTTGAAGGCCAATGCTCACACATGGAACGCTGGTATCTTAGTCAGGAAAGCCGAGGCGCAGACGACCAGATAGACCTCTTATGGTACATGATCCCGGATGGGATTGGGACGGGACGCGGATCTTGTTCAGCAAAAGACTGGTCGTACCCGACTTGGATGAAGAGGAATGTGCCTACGAGTTTCAGGAAAAGTTCCAGGAAGACGCACATTATCCAGTACTGCTAGGAAGAACACATGCAACTCTGTCACTCCTCGACATCGCGCAATATCGGGTGCCGAAAAGACGCAATAAAGGTACGAGTAATAACCCCATACATTGTAGCACTTCTCAACGCACATCAAATTGCAGCGAGGGCTGACCCGGGCGATTTCGAGGTGATAAGAGCTCCTAGCGTAGTGCCTGTTTCGGAGGAAGACCCATATCTTGGGGATAGTTGGAAGCTGAGCGATTGGGAGAAACTCGATCCATGGAGTTTCAGAAGGACGTATTCTGAGGTTGCTCAGGGTTTCGTCGACGGCAAAGATCCTCCGGACATGCCAGGTTGCTCTCGACCCGCTTTGAGTAGTGCCGAGGATGATTCTTGGGAGTGCCTATAGATTTGTAATGAGGACGACTGAGCCGAAATGGTGTTATTTGCTGTCCACTCCCGAGACTCGTTGCCACTGCAAAGATTGTCCTGGGGTAATAGTTCGGCTCTAGTCCTACTTTCGTCACTGTTGGGTCATCGAACGGAAGGATATGTGGACAGCAATTTTGATGGCTGGTCTCGGCGTTTCGTCGACCCCGAATATCAATTGACCTACACTTTCGAATCGCTTGGTCGGGGGGACTCCTTGAACTCGAACAGCTACCACCACGGTCACCGTGGTAGCTACCAAGCTGAATGCCAACCCCGACCAAAAACCCCGGTTTTCGCATGGTTACTCCGCCACTGTATACGGCCCCAGAGACCCGCCTCTATAAAACTAAGCAGGGAATTTGATATCATCAATGGAGTGCGCGAGACAGGAGGAAAAAAAAAAGTCAGGGTCCTGTCTTTTTGTATATATTCTCAGCTCACATGACCGCCAAGATCGCTCTGAGCGTCACAGCATGACGCGTTGGACGATAGGCACTCAATCATTTTATAGAATAATCTCCCCTCCGTTTTTCTCTCTCTCCTCATTCTCGTCACATCGTACGGACGGGGTCGAGCGTACATCCATTCGTTCGACGCAGTCACGTTCGGATTAGGACTCTGTAACACCCTACCCCCAGAACGTAAGTTTCCCTAGCTTGGCCCTGACCTGTGATTAAAGGACCCCAAGCAACTTAAGAGCACACCATTGAATCGGCTAACGACCCTCAATTTCTCCGCACGACCATGCTACAAAGTATGCCCGCTCCTCGTCTTTCAACCTGACCTACCGTATCCGCTCCGTTCAGATATTGCCATACTTAGTTCAGTATGTCTTCCGATCCGTTGAATCTCCTGAAGACTATTCAACAAAACGACTACGCATCAGGTAAGCCCCAGTCACTTGCGGTCCGTCGTTATTCTCGTCTCAGAGTCTTCACAGTTGCCGCGCTCGCTGCCATCGGTTATGATTATAGTTGAGTGATGCATCTCTTGCGGCACACAATTCTCACATCGGGATGGTACCTGCACTATTACTTGATGACTAGCAGTCCTCACCTTTGACAGAGAGGTATTTACGTTGTTTTCTCTACCTATTGTCTCGTCGCTAACAATCTGAAAAGATAGAGTATGTTTGGGTTAGTTGTTCAATGTTTTTATGTAGTCCTATATCCGACCCGATCATATCACCACAGCGCAGGCCCTGGACCTGGATCTCGACGCTGTTCGTTGTGGTGTGTAGAAAACTTTGCAGAGTCCGGTTTCATATGCGTTTCGAACTGACTGTTCCAACAGGTCCGTTATTTTGGTCTTTGTGCCGCTTTGTGGGTTCACCTCCATGATACATTGTGTATAACATGATTAACGCTGAATTCATGAGAAAGGCTTGGTTCGGTCGGTACGTTCGAGAATGCAAATTCGCGTTGATTGTACTAACAAATAGCTCAAGTCACCGCTAGCTTCGTTCCAGACCCTGTGTTGGTCAGCCTTTCTGTTATCTACAGTCCGATCAGTTGCTAACGACAATACCCCGTTGCGATAGATGTATTCATTTGCGTTCTCTATAAATCCACCGTTACTAATGTCACTATAGGTGTAAGCACACTTGTCTACACCCGTTCATGTTCCCCGAATGAGACATGCATACCCCCAAGGCACTATACCGTTTCTTATAGGTGGCTGCGCATTCATGGTGTTCTACGCTGCTGCAGATCGTGAGTTGCCATGCTTTTTGACCCATCTCCCTCCGTCTTTACGTCTATCTCAGTTTTGATGCTTCTACGTGTTTATGCAATGTGGGGTCGATCCAGGTCGATCCTTGGCGTCCTCCTCTTGGTTTACATACCTACAACCATTCTTCAGTTCATCAATTTCGGCATGTTTGCCAAAACCAACAGCTACCACACCAGTACGCCTTGCGATTGAAATTGCGAATACCATGCTGAATAGATCGCGCGCTCATTCTTATTCTCTTGCTGCTGTTTCCCTCAGTTGCAGACATCCAAGGACACAGCTTCACAATCTGTGTTCACGCATTCAATACGGTCATCTTGAGGATCACTATCATCACTGGCTGCGTCCTAGGTTCTCTACTGCTCGTTCTCGCCATCATCCCTACGTTAACGGAAATGCGTGCGATGTACATGGTGACGAAGCAATGGCAGCTCAATCGGTACATGAAGCTGCTTGTGAGGGAGGGTATCGTTTATTTCTTCGTGTAGGTTTCTCTTATTTTTTTAATTCCTTTCCGTGTATCCTCCTCATTCATCTTCACCTTCCACCCCGTTATGTTACCCAACTGTGCCACACGAAAACGACTCACTTGCGATCTTTAATTGGACAAGGTCCTTAATGTACTATCTGGCAAACGCGGCAGGCTCGACAAATACGACTTCTCCTGCCTGGCAATTCATTCTGCTGGTGGTCGATTTGGTAGCCGTGATTCCCCTCATGCCTCGGTTTGTCTTGAACATGCGCGCGATGCATGTGCGTGACATGCACTGCCGCATTCAAGGCATGGATACTGCGTTTGGTATTTCATCACATTCAATCACAACCCAGGACACAGAGATGTCTTCAATCGCATTTGGAGAGGATGAGATGGCTCCGGCGGTGTCGGGAACGCAGGGCAACGAAGAGATACGACTTGAGGTGATCCAGACCGGTGGACGTTGGCAATGACGGCCAAGCCATTGAGTTGGAGAGAAAATGTTGTGACTGCATCACTTAATCAGGTAGATATGGTTCCGGGTGAACTTGATAGTATATAAGTCATCTTTTTTTTTGTAACTTGTTATCCTTATTGTCCCAGAATATATCGGTACACTCGTTGCGAGGAGGCGCGATTGTAATGTATTGCATGACCATGGAAACTTCAAGCTTCAAAGCCTCAAGGTCTCACCAGTCGGAGTCTCACCAGTCAACTTTCAGTTGGATTGGCGTACGTGAGCTGGCCTCTGACAGAGCCGGGACAATAGATGGATTTTACTATTTAAATAAAAACTAGTCTCCGCAAACCAGACCTAAAATTCTGAGATCAGAAACAGCTGTTCTGATCATATGAAGATTTTAGATTGCAATCATGTAGCGGTCTGGTCACCATACCTGCCAGTGCCCTCATGATCCATTAAAGCCAAACCTAGTTACTTACTCGAACTCAGTGTAAGGGCCTCACTTGACGTGACGCTGACGTCCGGCCTCATCACTTCAAAATGCATTCAAGTATCTAAATTTCTGCTCCTGCCAGGAGAACTCCCCTCCCTTCCCCCTCCCGAAAAGGCACTGGTGACTCCTTGGATGATTAGATGTCTCCGAGAGTTCAAGCTCCATGCACATGGGCTAATTGTGCATGATGAGTAAGAGTAAATCACAAATCACAGTAATATCTCTGCTCTACTATACATTCATACTCGAGAATGATACCTAGTGGCCAACCTGGCAGTACCCCCTTCAATGGCACACTCCGTACTCGTGACTTAGCACCTCTTTCAGGAGTGCTTGTCACATATATGAGGGGTTCCTGGAGACTCTGCCTTCAAGCCTTGCTTGCATGGCAGTACTAAACCTGTCCAAGGTTTATCGGATTGTCAATTGGGCCTATGGGACTTACCTTGTATGGTATGTCTTTTCCACATCCCCCGTGTCCCTTGATTTTTCTCGCGCTGCGCGCAAATGAATTTATGTAATTAACATCTTACGCACCTCTCGAAGCGCCCCTTGTACTTTACTTTCTTGGACGAGAGATTTTCGCCTGGTCCAGAATCATATGATCCCCCTGAAGAGCAATATAGCCAACCCCCTTATAACACATACCTCGTCGAGGCAGTCCAAAAGGTATGTGTTGTATGGGAGTATGGGTTATTGGGGAGGTCAAAAGCCCCGAAACTGAGCCAGGTAACCAAAATCATACGTGTTATACGAGGTATGTTATAAGGGAGTTGACTGTACTTCTCTCAAGTTGTCTAGGTTACATTCCCACTGCAGGGGTCGACAAAGCCGAAAGATTATATGCACACCGAGGCTAAATTTCCCAGTGATGACACAGTATCAGTTTATACCGCATCTCTGTCTGGCATGAGTCCTCTAGCCTCATTATCTCCATCAGATTGTACATCAATTATGTCCACTGAATCTCCCTCGATCTGGAATGGAGATCAGAAGACCGGAATACAAAAAGATAAGTCAGGTGAGCGTGTGGCGTAAGCAAGATAATGGTGGTGCACCATCGTGTCGTACCTGGTGGCGGTGGTTCATTCCTGTAATTTCCGTGGTAAGCTGTAGTCGCCTCATGCCTCGCCGTCGTCGGCGTGCGAGGGGATATTAAACATTCGACGTGCACATCCTCCCCTCGGTTTACGTTTCCTTCAACACCATGGCTACTGCCACAGTTGCCCTCCCTCCCATGGGTGAAATATCCTTGATCTCCATCTGGATGGAAACTATGCTATATGGTATGTGTTGCAAACCCACGAGTATCAATTGTGGCTGAAGCGACGTAGGGTTGAAGTACGCTCTTGTCTTGAGTAATCTAGACAATTTTGATTGAGTGATCAACTTCGCAGCTGTATGCTGTATGGCTTGTGTATGTATTTGCTCGTCTCGAGAAAGGGGAGAACTTCCAGCAGATGGTGGGTTCATTGCCCCATGTCATTGGTTTGGGATATACTCTCATTCTACCAGGGTTCTCGTGTTGACGTCCACCGTGCTATTCGTTCTGTGCACCATCTATGTAGCAGCATCCTTGCGGCAACTTCTGGAAGCGTTCATCTATGTCCCTCCAGGAGTATCAGATTACGCTACGCTCTACTTCATTGATTACACACTTCCAATGCGCACACTGAAGGATGTACTTTATGTCAGCCTGGTACGCGCATGCCTCCACCTCTCGATGACTCTACACTAATGTATGAGGGAAGACGTTTGTGCAAGATATTGTTCTAGTGAGTATGCGAGAGCCGCAGTTTCATTATTTGGTCTTACGTTCGTCGGTGAGATCTGGCGTCTTTACATTGTTTTTAACCGCGATTGGAGGATCCCCATATTCTTCGTAAGCGACCGTTTGGCAGAATCCTTCCACCCAAGCGTCAACTAAGGTTTATCTGACTCAGGTACTCTTAGACTTGGCGTGCATTGGTTTGTGGTCTATTTCAATTTAAGCAGCTTACGAACTCCCTACCAGGTACAGCTTATGCAGACGCCATCTTATTCGCGATCCCAAGTACCAACTTGCCTGGACTTATTCCCCTCACTATAACGTCATGGGCGCTGAACCTGGTCGTCAATGTCCTTGTCACATTGACCATCGCTGCACGCCTCTGGTGGATGGGCCGGAATGTCGCTTCCTTTTCCACCAATCACTCCTCAAGCAACCCTTATTCGTACTCCATATACGTTGTCGTTGAATCGGGTGCCATTTTTGCCAGCGCGACGATCGTTATGCTGGCTCTCTATGTGTCTCGGGCGGGAGGCCCCTTTTCGTACGCGATCCCATCTCTGGACGTTACCTCTCAGCTAGCCGTACGTCGAGCTCACTTGTTACCCTTCTCGTTTCACATTGAGTTGGGTCATTCCATCAGGTCCTGACACCACTCTTGATCGTGGTCAGAGTTGGACTCTATCAGAGCGTCATTACTTCGGAGGAATCCACGGCAGGACAAAGTGATACCAGCGTACTAGCGTCTCGGGTCAGGATGGGGCAGCGTTTGAATGTGGAACGCGACGTGGAACTCCACAACATATCCATCCGTTCGCACAGTCCCCTTAACGACACGAAGATGTGATGGTCGTCTCTACCGCCGACTTCCATTTCCAGGACGTCATACGTTTTGTTTAAATAATTCATTCAAAACCCCTGGTATACCCAAAGTTATTTCTGCATCCTCCGTTGACTGATCCTTGTATTCGTTCGTTGACACGCATGTATCCTACCAATTACAGTCCAACATCCCGGGTTCATTCATGATTTATGGTCAGTAACTAGTAATCTTGTTTTCCACTCTTTGATACTCGTGATCAACATCACTGATATTTGTTTATGCGGCTTTGTAAAGAACACGATTGGGAGCAAACGAAGAAATCAAGCCGGCTAAACACATGGATCGCCGGAATGAACGTTCTGAGTCCTTGTTGGGATTCAATATCAATAAGAAGTCAGTCGATATTCTGAGCGCAAAGCTGCCCAATCTTGCACCAGTCTCGCGAGCCACCCAGTAACAGAGCGAGAAGTAGTCCTGGCATCATTTTCCTCCAACAGCGTCTCATCCCTCCCATTGGTTCTGGTTCTAAATTCTCGTTCCGCTCGACACCAGTAAACACGATTGCAGCCCCACACTAACAGCAATCCCGCTCGGATAGTATTGATAAGCCGAAACCAGTGATGATCTCGTCTCCGCGGCTTCCTTGGACGTCACGAGCATAAAGCGTCCGTGTACCCTTGATGAACTGAGGGGTTAGGGTGAACACAGGAATATGTTCGACGATGGATACAGACAGCAACCGCCATTCCTTGTAGGGGAATAACTCCCGAGGCAGCCAGGGCTATGATGAGGTCGAATATCACATTCCATCATCTGGAGCTATGGTTAATTTGATGTGTTTCTCATCTGGGATAGAAAGGAGGGATAAGGTACGGACATGTGTGCACAGGAAATAAACCCCGAGCAGGGTAGTGGGATCCTACGTCAAGAATCCACTTCAAACCACTCGCCGAAGAACCCGCCGAGCAGGCTTCCCGATCCACGCGCCGACCATTCCGACGTGTCTATTTCCCGACGACGATGTGCATCACGAATGTCGCGTGCCGTCACATTCGTGTTCCGGCGCGTCTACAGTCCACATAGATGGACTGAGACGGATGCATGTGCGAATGGCATCATGGTGCCATTGTGTAACGAGCATGATCGGCTGTGATTCTGCGAGGCTACTGGAGTTGCGGTGGTGTACCGTCCGTATCCGAGTCCACAAGAAATAGCAGTGATCATGGAGATCCCGCTGCGGTGGGTGGTCTAATCTGGGTATGGTCTGTGTGTTAAATCCGTCCCAGGAAGACGGGACAGACGCAGATTAGCCAAATGGATGTCCCAGCTACTAAAACAGAGGTTGGAAGTCACCGCTGTTCTTGGTGAACTTGAACGATTCATGAGCTGTGACATTTTCGCGAGCTCCAGAATATCAGAGTGAAAGTCGATATTATACCCAACGTCCGAGGAGCGTGCTGGACTGAGTAAATTGGCCAATATAGTAGTGCGACCGCAAGTGGACCAACTGTTTACGTAACATACCACTCGTGCAACCCAGGCAAAAGTCTTAGCTTGGCCTCAGCTGATATGAGTTTGACCAAACCCGCAAGTTCCTCCACTCCCTCATCACAGGTGGCCACAAAAGCAGCCAAGAAGTCTACCCTTGGTGCACCTTCCCAGCTCTCACAGTCGAGTCGCAAAGGAAAGCGAGCCTGGAGAAAAAACATCGATATCGAGCATGTCGAGCAAGGACTGGAGAGCCTTCGGGCGGAGGAACGGGTCGTTGGGTGAGCAAAATCCCGAGAGGCTATCGCATTGCTACATAGATGCTGACGCGCTACGTCTACGCAGCTCGATATTGCAAAAACAGACAGATGAGCAATTGTTCGTAGTCGACACCAAGGGCGACGAGCGAGGTACGTCCTCTGAACCGCTCTTTCATCATACGAACCCACCTGTTCGCTCCAGTTCGAAATGCGTTATCTCGATATTCGAAACTGCAACTGACGTCCACTAAAATCCTCTCCCAACGGTCTGCTGTCCCTGCTGTCGTATCACGCGCAACAAAACCATCTGGGGCAAAGATTTCGCGCGCAGACAAAGAGAGACTGTTACGAATTGCGAAGCGTCCCCGGAAAGGTCCATTTAATGCCATCATGGATCCAACCGAATTCGGCGCTGGGAGTGCCGCCCTCGACGTCTCGTATGCCGTCAAACATAGCGGGGGGCACAATCTGTGGGAGGTACCGGCTGTCGAAGAAATTGTGCCAGATGGGCTAGAGACGGTTCAAAAGCGTATGATCAGAGTAAGATATACTCGCGGACGACGAGGTCATGAGCTTGACTCATATATATGATGCCAGAAACCAGACCTTGGCCACCCGCGAGATGTAATCGACGTCCCTGCGGTGTCTGTTCCTCACCCAGGCGCCTCTTACAATCCACCGGTACAGGCGCACGAAGCCCTCCTCTTGGAAGCCTACAAAATCGAACAACGGAGACAAGAAGAGGTTGATCGTCTTCGGGAGGCTCAACAAAAAATCGAGCAAGCGCGCGCATTCGCCGCAAACAACGTTACGGAGGGTGTCCCTGCTGGGATGGTCATTGACGAGATCAAGGACGACGGAGAGACGATTGCCAATACACCCGCCGTAGTACCCAAAAGACTACCCGCGAAGAAAACTAAACAACAAATTGCTCGCGTGGCGAGGCAAAAGGCAGAGGTACGCCTTGAAGACAACCCTTGACCTGCCGAAACTGATGCAGTAGGCGATCACAGAAACACGCATTGGCCGAGAAATCCCATCGAAAAGGCCTCGTCAACTCGATCAATCAGGTCAAGAGGATGCGCTCTGATCTTTCCAAGCTTGCGGATGCCCGCCAACAGGCTCGCCTAGCACGACAGCTTACGCTTCGGCTGAAGCTACGAAAAGGCCTCGCTGGCCAACGACTTGGAAAGCACCGAATTCCTGAAAACGAAATCGAGGTGCAGATCGGGGAGGATCTAAGCGAGAACCTCAGGAGTCTCAAGGTATGTGGCTGGTGATTATGGATGTCCTTTGTTGACGATACGTCCGATAGCCTGAAGGAAACTTGTTTCGCGATCGTTTTGTGAGCCTTCAGCAACGCGCACTGATCGAGCCACGTGTTCCTGTGCAGTAAGTGCCTGCTCCTTTGCCTGTGGGCCCACGCTAAGAGGCAACTTCACAGGCCAATGAAGCGGAAAGCGAAGCCAAAAGAGTACGAAAAGCATGCATGGAAACGCTTCGAGTAGTTAGACCGTACACACCCATCGCATAAATGAACCAATGAGCCTAGAGATCAGCCTAGTAAAAGATAAAAAGGTATGGACACTGTGGGAGTTGAACCCACGACCTCACGCAGTCCTGGATGCGAAGCGTGCGCGCTACCAACTGTGCCAAGTGCCCTGTAAACTAGTGCCGTAATGAGCACAACATGAGAGGCACTGGGTTGCAATGCTCCTAACGGGCGTTTGAGAGCGCGCCTTTGTACCGACAGCAGCATGATGGACGTCGACCCGATCGATTCCGAAATTGCGAACCAATACACGACGCAACAGCCTCGACGACGTCCTGCACGCCCCGTCGACGATGCCCATCCCTTTGACCTCGACACCTACATCGCCAGCTACACCGGTAAGATTACCACAAACACGCGCAAGGACGCACTTGCTGAGCGTGCACAGGTCGTACCACCCTAGACAGGCTCATCACTATCATCGCTTCCTGCCCTTCCATTGCCCCACAAGCATTGAAACTCGCGTTCAACCACCTCTACCGTCTCCGCGATCCGTCGCTCGTCCAGGCTGCCTTATCTGCGTATGCGAGTGCCGCAACCTTGCCCGAAGGTCAGGGATTGCCACCTGCTGGGGACGTCGTGGTCGTGGACACCGCCTGGATCGAGGAGGTGACCAAGAAGAACGTGGCGGAGCGGACGAAATTGGAGGTCGAGCTCAAGACGTATACGAACAACATGATCAAGGAGAGCATACGGGTGCGTGAACCGTCTTGCATTTTGTTCGTCCGTGTGTGAACGTGTGTGACGGGACGGTCGTTCATTATCATGATGGAACAGATAGCGCATAGAGATCTTGGAGAACATTATCGTGCCACTGGCGATTTCGCCTCGGCATTGAAACACTTCACGAAATCGCGCGAATTTTGTTCGACGAGTAAGCATGTACTCGACATGTGTCTTTCTGTTCTAGAGGTACGTCCGGGACCCCATGCTTCTGCCAAGCCCACGGAGACAATTGGTCATGTTTGCAGTTCGTGATCGAGCAACGCAACTATACACACATATCATCCTACATTTACAAGGCGGACGGGGCCTTGGAAAGTACAACTGCAGCAACTGCTGGTAGTGCAGAGGGCGGCGCGACTGCCGCCTCGGCCCAACCCACGTCCAAGAAACCGAGCCCCGAGCGCGAGCAGGTGCAATCAAAGCTCGATTTTGCCATGGCTCTATCGCACCTTGGTCAGGGTAATTACGAGAAGGCGGCCTCGTTGTTCCTGCGACTCGGCCCTCCAGAACAACTTGGCGATTGGGTTGGGAAGGTAGGTGCCAGTTCTGATGGTTTACGCAATGACTGAAGACCTCGATCATACAGCTCGTGGCTCCAGGTGATATTGCCATCTACGGCACGCTTTGTGCTCTGGCAAGCCTCCCTCGTTCTGCCATCAAGGCACAGCTCCTCCGAAATCCCGTTTTCTCCGCATATATAGAGCAAGAGCCGTATGTTCGTGACCTCATACAAGCATACATGTCTAGCGATTTCAAAACAACGCTTGAGATCCTCTCCAGATATTCAGTGAGATCCCCCTTTTCCCATCTGCGCTGACATATCGTGACGTTGTTTGGAATAGACAAGACATTATATAGACATACACTTGGGAGTTCACGTGAACGATGTCACTCAACATTTGAGGCAAACAGCCATCGTACTCTACTTCCAGCCATTCGAGACGATCCGCCTTGACCGCATGGCATCGGCATTTGGTTGGAGTATCGAGGAGGTCGAACGAGAAGTCGTCGCACTCATCCAAAGTGGTCAAATTCAGGGACGCGTGGATAGTCAGAACAAGGTAATGGACCATGGATCACAGCACAGAGCTTGTTTGCATAATACATTTGGCTTCCTTCGTAGATTTTAAAGGCAAACAAGACGGACCACCGCGCAGAATTGTTTGAGCACGCCATGAAGACGGCGTCGGACATCCAGAGCACGAATCGCAAGCTGCTTTTGCGAATGCGACTGTGAGTTGAGGAATCGTTTCATAGTTTCATTCGGGTAGGTATTGACTAGTTCGCTTCGTGCAGACAACAAGCAGAGTTGGTCGTCAAAGGCCCCAAGTCAAGACGGGATCAGGCCCAGAGCCTCCTCGAGTCTCCCATGGTCATGGGAGAGCTGATCTGAGCCGGAAATGCTACGCTACTTCCCCACCTTGTCATACGGCACGATACAGAGATGCAAACGAAGACCTGTGTGTGCGAACGGTAAGATACAACAAATGTATAAATTACAGCTACGAGTCCCCGAAATACTCGTTCACCAGTGCCTCTTTCTGTAGTTTGAGTAGCACGCCTTCCATCTCCTCCCTTGTCGGCATTTTCGGTGGTAGGAGGTCCTCTGGCGAGAGGAACGAAATGTACGACGCTGCCAGCTGGGCGTGGGCCTGCATCGAGTTTGGTGCAGGGGCTTGTACGACTGGTTGTTGGGCCGAGTCTGTCTTTGATCGTTTGGTGCTTTCGGGTGGAGGGCTGTCCTCGTTTGCCATGCTGACATCACCATCGGCTTTCCGTTTTGCACTGTTGGTCGATGAAGATGAATTGACAGATGGTGAATCAGACGGAGTGGCAGCTGTAGACCTGGGGTCACGAGGAAGGTCGGGTATGGGATCGTCCTCCGGGATCTCAAGCACCTCGCGAATCCGTAGCTGTGCTTCCCGCCACTCCGCCTCCTCCGCCTCCCTCTCATACTCGATTAATTCATTCCCTGACTGTGTCTCGTCCAAATCCCCAAAGTAGGCCGGGCCTTGCTGCATAAACTTTTTGTAATATGCCAAAGCTTGGTTTTCTTCTTCCTCCTCTTTTTTTCGACTTTCAAAGAGTTCACGGACACCGGGGAGTTCTTTGGCACGACCAAAGTACCTAGTCAATCATGAGAGGGTGAGTGAAGTGAAGTGGGGAGAGGGGACGGACTTGTATCCCTTGGTGCCGGGTACTTCCTTGCCGTCGTCGTCGAGCATGGCGACATTCCGCCTGTAATTCGCACCTCCGAGAGCGATGATTTGGTTCTCCCAGTGTCGCTTTTCGCGCAACAACTTGTTGATCTCGTCGTTCAAATCTCGCACCTCGTAGTCAGTCAGACCAGCTACAAAAGTCCAGATGTCGGGGGGTCGTGAGCGAGGTGCTGGAAACGAGCGTTGAACCGAAATGAGGGAGGGGACGTACCATCCTGGATCTTGGACACCTTTCTGCTTATCTCGCGTAGAATTTCACCTCGCCAGCGCTCGCATTCACGCAGGCTTTTACATGCGCTGGCCATCTTGGGCCGTCTGTCTCCACGAGTACCGAGACCCAGCTCAGCCGCTTGGGCTTCGCGGAAGCGATAGAGCATGGACTGCGCCTTCTCCTCATTACGTGCCTAAAGAGAGTTATTAATGTGCATTGATCTCTTGGGTAAGATGTGGGCGTACCATGGTGGAGGTAGTACGCGATGAAAGTGTTGAATGTTTGTTTGGCAAGAGCTTTAGAAACAAACAAACCCACGTGGCTCGATCCGACAGCCGAGAGCCGAATATCCGAATATCGGCAGCTGAGTTCAAGTCGATCTTCGAAAATCTCATTCAATGTCACCTCAATTCTCGGAAGAAGACATCGCAGAAGAACAAATTCACTTTTCAAACGTCGTCGCCACATTCCAACAATATGCTCAGTACTCGGTAATAGACCTCGTCATGCGTCGTTCGAGTTATTGACACCCTGACTCGCTGGACTCGCTTCTTCGTCTTGATCGCTCACAGCTGACCGCCAACAATCGCCGCCGAAAGGACCTTTACACACTTCCTCATGCAGACAAGGCGTTACTTGACTCGATAGGCTATAGAAGCAAACTACAAGAAATCGACACGGCCATCCTCACCAATGCCGACTTTTTGCATAAAATCGTCGCGAATCCGGAAATATTTGGACATGATGTCATTGCAGGAGAGGTCGGGGGAGTAGAGGAAGATGTGATACTGGAGGATTCGGAGCGTCCTTTGCAACAGTCGTCGGGATTCCGTGGACGAGGTAGGGATGATCCGGAGCAAACGTCATACTCAGGCTATCCCATGGTTGGCTTTTTCTTTTCAGGTGATGATGAATCGCGCGCGCATGGCCACTTGCATAACTCCCCTAACGATGCGAAAACACCGGACCCGAGGAAACCGCGCCGACAAGGTCAGGGAAGGTACAAAGCCACAGACTTTGATATGGACAAGTTGAGAAGCACGCTCAAACAGTTCGTTCGCGATTGGAGTGAAGATGTGCGTGTCTCCGTGATGCGGAATTTCTCTGCCATGCATCATTGACGCGTCACAAGGGAAAAGCCGAGCGTGATTTGTGCTACGAGCCAATGAAAAGGGCCCTGGAGGAATATTTCGAGGGTCGAGACAGGTTACGTCAGACTTTCTAGTGAAGCACAACTGGTTGTTGACCTGGAAACTTCAGGCAAACGATCCGAGTTCTCGTCCCCGGGGCAGGTCTGGGGAGACTGGCATATGATGTAGCGAAGCTTGGTTGAGGGGATTCACTATCCAAACTCGGGGCACGATACTGACCCTGATTACCAGGTTTTGCTTGTCAAGGAAATGAATTCTCTCACTACATGCTCCTTTCTTCGTACCTCATCCTCAACAAGTACGCTTCAGAGCTTGCTACAACCGACTCTACCTAACCCGTGCCCAAGGACCGAGTCGATTGGAGAACATACCATATACCCATATATCCATTCGTTTTCAAATATCCCTTCCAAAAACGCGTTGCTTCGGCCTGTAAACATCCCTGACGTCCTCCCATCTGATCTGCCTCCCGGATCCGACTTTTCCTTGGTAGCTGGTACGCGCCCACCTTTCTTCCACTTGTATCTTTCTTTGCTGCAGTTTCACACCAGGTGACTTTGAGGAGATATATGGCGCTGAAGACACGGATGAGAGCGAACCGCACGCCGGACAATGGAACGCTGTCCTCACTTGTTTCTTCATCGATACGGTAAGGCTCATCCAAACATGTCCCGAATCACACGACCCCACTCAGCCCTTGATCCCAGGCCAAAAACATTGTAAATTACCTCCGTGTTATCCATCGCATCCTTGTGCCGGGTGGCGTCTGGATCAACCTCGGTAGGTACCTTGAACAACATGCCAGCCCTTCGTTCGTTCGAGCGCCCCCATTACCTTCCAGGCCCGTTGTTATGGCACTTTGAAAACAACAGCACCAACGACCCGTCAATAGAGTTGGATTTGGAAGAGGTGAAAGCGTTGGCGCGCAAGATCGGCTTTCGGTTGAGCGTGAGTTTCTTCCTCTTTGGCCAACAACATTGTGTGTTCCTGTCTGGGCTGGGGTGCAATGGTGCAATACGTGAGCATTGGTTCGACTGACCTTTATTCGTCGGCAGGACGAGCGGACGATCGAGACGAGTTATACGAGCAACGATCAGTCTATGCTCGGATATGTTTACAAGGCTGCGTTTTGGAAAGCTACAAAGGGCTAGGGGTCTGCTATCAGTCGGACAACGGGGACAAAATAAAAATAAAATAAAATGCTGACGAATCCTATTGGGTGCATCCTCGCGGGTACGGGTTCTGTCGCGCGGGGACGCATGTGCCATCGCAGGAGCTTCATGTCGGCTTTGTCGCGTGACACCCTTTTTGAGCACGGCCGTTCTCGGCCTGAAGTTCTTTCCCCTCTCAGAGCACGACAGAACTGGTCGGCTTGACTGCAACACTGTCGTGCCTCGTGGACATTTTCATAGCGCCGAGAACACTTTGAGGTACAACTGTACATTCACTTTGGGCGACGACTGTATTGAACGAAATATATCGCATCACCAAGGTCGATGGCAAGCCGACCATTACGCTAAGCTGATTAGCATCGTTCTGCTTTCGTTGAGTGACGCGTCGGATTGACAACGACACTGGCACTCCTTTGCTTTTAACATCACGAGCTAGCAAGATATTGCAGGGTGGTGTAGTCGAATGACTAAGCAGGCATACGCGTGCACGAGTACTACCACTTCTCGCATAGAGCAACCCAACGGTCTCGAAGACCTTTGGGACATTACTTCCTCACTTCCTAGCGTGTCGACTGCCCCGAGTCCAGACCGGTAGGTGACCCGTTCCCTCCACCACTGATTTCCTCTTCGTTCTTGTTCTCGCGCATCTTGGTTTTCAGCATCGTTTTGACTCTACCCCGCCGTGACATCCAACTGCATTCGCAAGGGCAGATCCCCTTTTTTTCGCACCATGTGCAACATATACATTTGCACCAAATTTGCACCGCATCGACATCCTCACCCCTCCGTCTATCGTCACCTTCAACCTCGGTAGTGCGGCACTTCGGAGCGCGGCTTAAGTCTCCATTATAAAACCTATGCGTGTATGTTGTGTGTCCCGAGCTGAACGGGGTAAGTACGCATGATCCAGCTGTTTCAGGGAAGAGATACAGAAAATCATCGTCGCAACAGTGCCTCATTCATTAAGATTTGTGTGACCGTATTCACCGCGGAAGCATCCATCAAATAATCCCACTGGTCATCCTTTCATCACTCTGTTGCGCGTCTCCTTTGGCACGGACGGACCATCCTTTTAACAGATTCCTGATGACACATCGCTCTCGTCCTATGCCGTTGAAAAATCTACTGGTATGTAGTGATTCTGTATTCCGCTTCGTTTGCGACCGATAAACCATACGAATAAGTTCTTCTTTTCTCTTTATTAGTACATCCACCTCATCCACCTCCATAATCTTTAGAAAAACGTTCTTTCCCTGCGCGTGGGGTCCACCGATAAGGCAATCCAAGGTGACCAGAAGTGGGACTATCCTAGATAGCGGGTTGCTACCGCGTGATGGCATCGAGACAGGGCAGTGCAGCAAGATATACTTACAGGGATTTACCTTGGTATCATGTCAGTGAAATGCGTTCGAGTTCAGACCCAATTTCGTACCCACATGTTCAAGACTTTATCCCAGCTTTCAGTGTTGAATCTCCAACCCTACCGTGGCCTGTGGAAAGGGGTGCCGTGATGTCCATAGAGCTAGAAATGAAATGGTTTTATGATGTGATCACGGCGTATGAATTTCGGGAGGTTCATTCCTCCGTACTGGTGAAGTGAAAAAGACGGACGCGAAGAAGGGCGCGAGACTGGGTAGTCCTGCTCGATGCTTTGATGGCTGGCAATGAGGCAGAGGTACGTGTGGTGTACAAACGTATGATGGTAGGGTGAAAGGCAGAGATTAGACGAGATACGTCGACACATTAGAGTCCTTAACCAGAGGTGCGCAGACATCCACAGGTTACGACATTACTTCTGTCGTCAAAGAATGCTGACCCACACAATGCCATAGCACACTTCTTGATGGTCAAGGTTCAGATCATTGTTGGCAGAAGCAACGACGGTAACGGTGGGGAGGCATTGCCGATTCACGTCACCGCTACATTCTTGACTCACTCCGTTAAATACCCCAAATTTGTAGGAAGATTGACATGGATAATCGTCGACCCATAGGAATTCTGCAGTGAAATGCTTCAAGTTGAGGTCGGCACAAATCATTGGTTGGAATCGGATATATATTGACAGGCAAGAGTAGGTGGTCAAGATATGCTGTTATGCCACCTCTAAGTGCCTCCGGCAGAGTGCGGGCGCAGAAGGAGCACCGATGAAATTTTGAAAGGCGATGTTCAAATAAGTGAGAAAGGATGCCCGTCTGGGAGATAGTGGATTCGGTGTGTTGTCGCGACACATTGCCAGTGAAAACGTCGCCGTGTCTGCGATTGCATTCGCGGACGTCGCCCTAGAGCAGGGTGAGGTCGTGGAGGGGGATGCGAACGGATCGGAGGTGATTCGACTCGAAGGATTGAAAGATCATACACGTCAGGTTTGAATGCAACAATTGGGTTATAAATCAGCGATGAGCACTTGCGCTGGGGCATACAAAAAAAAGAGGATGGTTGGTCAGTCACTTGGATGGTGACTCAAATATCTATTTATCGTATACCTTGCCTTTTGAGCTCAGGATTCAATGTATTATGTATCTCCCAAAGCTGCTACGATGTAAGGGTTGTCTCGAGGGAACTTATCCTCTGTTCCGGAATGAATGCACTAAGAAGAAAAAAAGATCCACAATTTCAACGGGTTGCCGTCCTGTTGAGGGATATCTGCCAGAGCCGATCTTTTCCTCACACCTTCCCATCATCCCCTTTCCTCTTCATTTCACTGACCCTTCCCTTTTCGTAGCCCCTACCTACCTCTCCACTCTTCCCCGCCATCCCCGCCTTCATCGCCCGCTTCGCCTCCCTTAACTCCCTACTCCGCCGAATCCCAAACCCATCCTCAAACACCCACTTCACCTCTTCCAAACTCAACCCGGCCGTCTCTGGGAAACAACACACGCAAAAGACGAACCCGAGAAGGCAGAGCCCGGCGTAGAAACCAAATGCACCCGAAGGGGTGATTTGGGTCATGAGCGAGAGGTAGGTTGAATTGATGATAAGGTTGGCGCCCCAGTTAGTGGCTGTCGCGAGGGAGGTGCCGATGCCGCGAACTAAAATGAAAAGTGAGTGAATAAGGCACGTCAAAGGGGAAGGAATCAGCGAATCGACACAAACAGACAAGTACGCTCAAGGTATGTATGTACCTTCGAGCCCAAAGAGTTCACCCTGCTGCCAAGGCACGTTTCCCAATCCGCTCGCATACGACGCAACGAAGATGATCATTGACACCAACACAACTGCAGACCAAGCTTGTGAGTAGTGTTGGCCTGTGACAAGCACGTTGCCCGTGTGTTCGGTCATGACTAGGAGAAAATAATGGCGGGTCAACACGGGTTCGAGTCCAAGTACACTGTGGACGTGAACGCGCACAATGGAATGCAACTGCGGCCAAAGTCAACCCCACGATCATCCCAGGGGCAGACCACAACATGATCCGTCTCCTACCCACGATATCGATCCACCTACAAAGATACCGTGAGCAAGGTCACTGCATGGCTTGACCCCAAAAACGAACTTGAGCGCAACCAGCGTAAACACAAAGTTGGTCCCGGAAATGATCAGTCCAACCGCTGTGGGTTGGTTAAACCCAATCTCCTGAAAGAGCGACGCCGAATAATACATGAGGGTATTGAATCCACATAACTGTTGAAACGCTTGCATGCCACAAGCAACGACTGTTTCGACAGTGGGGTAAAACGTGTCCTAAGTTTAGTGGAGAACCAGATGAATCGGACAACGCACTCATTGCACGACGGTTGGCCGGGATCCAGAGCATCGAACCGAGCCGTTGCCAAAAGGTGGTCGAGTTGGCGATCTCGATGCTTTGTCGAACAGTAGCATGGAGGACGTTGAGCTAGGATACGACATGCCATCAGACAGTCGAGTACAGGTACAAGGGGTTCACAGACCTCACCTTACGCTCGACTTCCTCCGGGGTAGCTGTCGTGTACACGCGAGCAAGCACCCTATAAGCAGCTTCCATGCTCCCTCTCCGTACCAGAATACGCGCTGTCCCGAGGAGTTGACGTCCATGCGTCAGCACGACGCGACTGATCCAGTGCAGGATACCAAACGCTCACGTGACTCGGGTAGGAACGCCAATACGGCGACTTGTAGTGCGGCGGGCACCGCACTCAATCCGACCATCCACCGCCAACCATTGTTCACGTTCGCAAAGCCCGCATCGATACCGTACGCAATGACTTGTCCGAGTGTGATCATGACGACATTGAGGACGACCATTCGACCTCGGAGACGCGTAGGGGAGAGTTCTTGGATATAGAGCGGAGCTATGCAGGATGCAAGGCCTACGCCGATACCGATCAGGAAACGGCCTCCGATCTACACAGGACGGAGACGGGTCGCATTGTGCGTGAGACGGGAAGAAACAAGGGAAACCCCACCATACTCCATACGGTATGACAGACAGCTTGTCCAATTGCACCACCGATGAAGATGACATCTGCCAAGCCGAGGATGAGTCGACGGCCTGTCCAATCTGACATGGCACCTGCAACGAGACCACCTAGTAGAGCGCCCAACGTCGTTGCAGAGGTGATGAATTCCTGTAGAGTAATGCAGAATAGAATGCCAAGAAAGCCTAGTGACACAAAAAAAACTCACCTTTTGTCCATCCGAAAGGGTAGCTGGCCCCAAATTGTCCCCGATCGTCACGAGTGCGCCAGAGATGACCCCAGTATCATAGCCTAGGAGCATAAAAGACCATCAACCGAACACGCACAGACATTGAACTCCCCGTCTCGAACTAACCAAAGAGCAAACCAGAAATGGTACAGCAACAAACGAGAAGCCAAACGAACCACGTCGTCTGTTCTTCGCCCTCGATCGTGACTGCATACTCTGAAATCTCGCCTATCGCCGCACACTGAACAATCTCCTCGAATGCCTCTCTGTCTGGGTCGTCGTCATGCGCCTCGTGCTTTTCGTCAGTGTTTCGTGGTGACACAGACGAGTGCACGTTTTCGTGCTCTTTGAGGGTCATGCGTCGGTGATGCGGACGGTGTTGATGTGGCTGAACGGTCGATGTTCGGTTCAAACGATAGCGGTTGGGCGGTAAATATCGTTCCAACCGGAGTGCTTCGGGCATGCTTCGGGCAACCCAGGCTCAAGGAATGTCCGTGTGTCACGGTTTGATCCATCAAAACTGGACCTACATGATAGTGGATAGTTGCCATCCTTGTGCAGGAATTTCAGTGATATTGCCGCTGTGAAGATCAATAAAGCCTAGCTAGCGATTGAGTTGAAGTACCTTAGCTTTTTCCGACAAACGTTCCGCTATTTTTGGAGTCCGCCGTCGAAAGCGACGCGGTCGTGAGCAAGAACGGCACACTCCATGATTTAGCCAGTACTCATGTGTAGCATTTCTTGTAAATTCCAAAAGCACGAAATCTTCTCATCTAGGTGACGAGGCACACAAAAGATGGGTACTGCGTATAAGGGTTTGAACTCTGAGACGTGTTGATCAGCGCTTCAGCATTCGACCCGTTCTAAACCCATACATATCCCATGATCAGAATCCCTACTAGTACAAAAGTTGGTGAGCCGAGAGAGGTAACCTGGCAACGGTCTCGTCTTGAAGTTTGGCATGGTGCGCTAACCTAAGTACTAGCCGGCTAGTGCTTTTTTCGAATCTACCTATATACGAACAACACTTTATGCCCCGAATTGAGTTCAGTTGCTGGCAACCGCACGGTGTCATTGAAGAAAGATAGTTATGAAGGTCTAATTAATCCAAAGTATCGATACAAGGACGCCGTACGAAACTGTATGTGACGAATACACATACCAACTCTGAAGGAAGAAATCGACAATCCATGTAAGTAGAGCCAACGTCCAGAGCATCACAATACAAAACCCATCGCATCCCGATCATCCGCCCAAAGCCTCGCATATTCCAAACACAGTCGATAGACGTACACTATTCATCAGGTCAGCCCATTCCGAAACCACCTGACGAACATAAGATGTAAATAGTTGAAGGACGGACCTTCCATGTCGACCGTCCTCCCGAGGGTGTGTTTCCACTGTTTGCCGGCCCGCGCGATCTGTCGTAGCTGTGCGTCCCTCTCCTGCTTAACTGCTTCCCAATCAACTGTCCTCTGCACTGTCACGTTGGCAGTATTCATCGTTGATGCCGACGGCCCAGAAAAATACGCATGGATGTTGTAAATCTCCGAATATGAAGACGAAAGGGGTATATAATGCAACCTCAAGCACACACGTGTCAATCCTCGACACGAAAAAAAGAACACTGACTCAACATACCAAGGTTGTAACCAATCCGAAAAGTACTCCTTGTACACCGTCGACTTGAGTACGGCGCTATCCGACGCCATCAACGCCATGAAACGTGCCGAATAGGACATCCCGTCCACATCGATGAGGTATTTGTATGACCAGTGTTTACCGAGAGGCACCGACTCCGCAAAACGGTGTATTTTGCGCAGTTCGGTTTCGCCACCGGGATATTTGCCGGTGGCGGAGACGAACCCCACGTCCATCATCTCACTGTTAAGATCTTTGGCGGGGACGGTGGTCGAAATGAAGGCATCAGGCTGCAGAGGCGATGCATGCACGATCGTCACATTAGTGGTGACACTTTCATGGGCCATGCGGAGGAGTCTGAGAGAGGTACAGCTCATGGTGAGTCCACCAATGGGCCTAAGCAAATAAATACCTGTGCCGCTGGTAATTTGGAGAAAACCCTGGCGGCGTGCTACCCCCTCCAGTTGTGGCACCACGCCAAAAGATGAGATCCTTCTTCTGATCCCAAGGCACTTCCATGTCATCAATTTCTTTGACGCTCTGGTGCTTGAAATCCCATGCATATGTATACCGATTGCTCCCCTTGTGATAGTAGTGGCTTGGTATCCTGATATCCCCAAACCCCTTGGCTTTGGAAGGCGAAAGTACAGGATAGAGCACTGGAACCGTTCTCCAATCAGAGAAAAAGTGTCCCTGTGCATAGTGAGCCCATGGGTTTTCGCAGAAATCGTAATCACTGTCGACGGCCTTGGCAAACACGAATGGATCGTCTGAACCCTGTAATTGTCCCAAGAGTGCGTTTGTTTTCCGAACCTTTGGGTCGCGATATGAACTGTAAAGTCGCCGCGCTGCTGTGTCGGGAGGACAGGTGCGTCGGTAGGCCTCCCATACATTGCCATGACCCTGCCAGTCGGGTGTGAAGTCACCCAACATCGCTGTCACGCCGTCTGCATAGGCCGCATAATGAGTGGGATCAGGCTCAAAGCGACGAGTACATACCAGAAGAGTCTTGTAGTGTGAGATTGGGGAACTCTAGATGCTCCCAAGGAACGAGCACTCGACCTTCTGCTTTCGAGTTGATCGGCAGGTCCATGTTGGGTAGCTACAAACAGAGTCAGCATCACTTCCAGAGTGCCGCACAAGGCCCGCCTGCACCTTGTGTTGAAACTTTTCGAGCAGACCACGGAACCCAAGTGATCGGTGGCCACGTTCTTTATCCACGTAGGTCTTTTTGATGGGGACCTCAAACGCTTTGCCGTCCTCGACGCGTACGAGGCTAATGGAAGGCAAATGCCCCATCTGTCAATACCGTGAGGGCAGACCCAGATCGAACAGAGCAAACCGATCCTACCTGATACGCTCTCCGACGAAACTCCTCGCCGTTCAATGTCCAAAATGGCGCAAGGTCCTCAACGATAGCATCAAACTCGTCCACAAGCTTGAAGTCCTGTTCCTTTGCAAACTCCCACCAGTGGTCGAATCCCCGAGGCGGATCCCGCCCGTAGCGACGTTTGTACTCTGCGACGGCCTGGGGAAGTGTCTTGCTCTGTTTCGCGAGCCGCTCGGTGAATGCGGCTTTGGCATCGGCCATGAGGGTGGTGATTGGGTGTTCGGTGATGGTACCAGCGTTCCGCGCGAACGGGAACCAGTTGGTCGAGAGCCAGTTTGTTCGGACTGAGGTTGTTCGGGGCGCAGTTTTGCGGTCATGGTCGGCCCCAAAGAGACCTGCCAGCATGAACAGCAGGAATACGCCAGTAATGAACGTCCATCCGCGACGATGGTCGACGGACCGCATCTACAAGTCAGAAGATGGTCAGTGGTCAAGTGGTGATGGAGACCAGAAAAGGCAACCCAAATCGGTGGTGAAGTGAGCTGGCGCTGACTCTACCCGCAAGTGCCATGACCTCCTCCTACACTCGTTTGTCGCCGCAGCCCTCGTCGTCCCCGCGCAGACCCTTTTGTATCGCTGAACTCGCAGATCGCGCTACACAGAACTTATGGGACCCTTCAAAGGGCTTGAAACAGTGGCTCAAAGCTGCCGATGGCTTCCGCAAGGCTGGTAGAGCCTACCATGAGGCAGGCGACCTCGAAGCCGCCTTTGTCGAATTCGCCAAAGCAGCTACCATCATTCTCGAGAAGCTTCCCTCTCACAAAGAGTATTTTGCACTTTTAACCGCGACGCAACGTCATAACCTCGGTCTTGTAAGTCCGCAGTACATCCTATCTACACGTTTTTCTTTCTCTTTTTCTTTTCGTCTCGCGATCCGATGGATGGACACCGTTCTCAGGCGCGATGCATGTCTGGGTGTCTCATCCACTCGTATCGCTTCATCATGTCCTCACACGCTCCCGTGAACTGGCGCTGACGTGCTTGCGTCACAGAACGGTCAAGACATCCTCGTCCATCTCGGTGATATAAAGCCTATCCTTGTCGACCGCTATGAACGTTGGGCGGTACAACACCCCGAAGAAGCAGCCGCTGTGCGTGCTGCACTGGACGCTGGTATGAGAATGCAAGTCGATTCCAGACCCGATCGGTATCCCGACCATGACGAATCCGGTTGGCAGGCTCACGAGGAGGCGCGACGGGAGGCACAGCTGAGACGGGAAGAAGCGAGGAGAGAGGAATCGAGACGTTCGAACGATGCACTTTACAAGGCAGTCGAGCAAAAGACGACTGGTCAACACCGGCGTCCTCAGATCGATACCGCGCCGGGCAGAAAGAAAGAAGACGCGGCATCAGCTGCAAGACGTGCGGCGAATTTGTCTCGAGAGCTGTCCGTCATTAGACGGGACAGGTCGGATAAGTCCGGCTCAGAACCTGTCACCCCTGTCAGCGGCGAAGAACGGGAAGGGCGGCGAGAGCGCGAACGTGAACGTGACGATACCCGTCATTACCAGGAAGAAGCCAAGCGGCATGAGGAAGAGGAAGCCGTTCGAAGACGCAATAGAGAGCAGGAAGGTATTATGAAGCGGCAGCAAGAAGCAGAAGCAGCGTCTCGTGCAGCTCGCCGCAGTGTCATCCCTTCACCTACATATGCACCCGCGCCGTCCAATCACACTTATCAACATGCTCAACCTTCACCAAGGAACGGAGAAGTTGTCTATGAAGACATCCTTCCACCCTCCATGCCATTAGAAAGTCCGACAAGGTAAGCTTCATCATGACTTCTGTCTTCATATCCGCCCTCATCCCGAGACTGCAACAGACATCAGGCGCCATCTGTGAAAGGGTACGTAGGCTGGCCTCGTCAGGGGTTACACGTCACCCACCCTCTTTTCCGTTCCAGTCTTTCATACCCGATACCAATCACAACCACATCACCCGCACCGCCAGACGGACACGTTCGATACCCGCAGCTCATGTCCCAGCACCAACTCTCACAGGGTTACATCCCCTCTCTACAATCAATGTTCAGTTATCCCACCCTCAAACCTTCCGAAGTAGGACCTTCTTCCCTTCTGTTCATCCCAGATGCGTCCAAGACGCCGTCTATCCACCTTTATCCCCCCGATACGCTCCCTCGTCCTTCCGCACCTGTTCCTGTCCCCAAACCTGCACCCCCCGGCAGTCAACACACCGCAGCCTTCTCAACTCTCTCTCGAACGCAAGGTCCACCGCCACTGCCACCCGCACCACCGCTTCTCGTCAATGGTGAACGCTTCCGCACGGCTTCCCAAGAGTCTGCTCGCATCATCCGGGAGCGTGCGAGCGAAGACCACGTCCCGGAGCTGAAGGCCGTATCCCTCCCACGTGACTGTCTCCCGCGTTTCCTCTCCATCGCCGCCCTCAATACCTCGCGGAACCGCGAAACCTGTGGGTTATTGTTGGGAAGGGACCAGAAAGGCAAGTACGTCGTGACGACGTTGTTGATTCCCAGACAGCATTCGACGAGCGATACGTGTACGATGGATGAAGAGGAATTAGTGATGCAGTTTACAGAGGAGCGGTCGTTGATCACGCTTGGATGGGTGAGTTGAGGGTTTATAGATGGCGATCGTGGGCACACTAAAGATCTTGTCATGATTGCTAGATCCACACGCACCCGTCGCAATCATGTGAGTATCTAACGGGTCATCTTCGGATGTACACTTATCACCGTGCCATCGTCCCGTGCCCTTGTATGTATGTGTACACATACACAGGTTTCATGTCCTCAGTCGACTTGCACACCCACTCGGGTTTCCAACGCATGCTCCCCGAATCCTTTGCTGTCGTCTGTGCACCAAAATCCACACCCAAGTATGTCCCCCCATCCATTCTCGTGTGGGTCGTTTGAGCATCCATGATTGTGACATTCCCACAGCTTTGGGATCTTTCGTCTAACGGATCCACCCGGTCTACACACAATCTTGGATTGTCATGCCAAGGAAGCGTTTCATCCGCATCCTGATCTTCCTATTTATACTGTACGTCTCCTTTTCCTATTCCTTTCCCCGTCTTGCTTTTTCTTCGTATCTCGATCTGGCACTCATGCGTTCTATTTGCCTTTGACATGACACCCTATTTTGGATTGAACAACGTTGGCCCAATGGACGAATCATAAAGGATGCCGACAAGGGACACGTACAGATGAAGGACATGCCGCTCGAGATTGTGGATTTGCGGTGATCACCTATGCATATACACAAGACTGTGCTCTGTCTTTCTTCTTCCTCCACCCTTTCTCTTTTTCTTGTCTTGTCACATATCATTGGTCCATTCAATATCGTACTACCTACACATCTTCTTGACATGTCTTGTCCTCCCTCTCCCCCTTTTCTCCGTTCTATCTTACCTTTCTCTCTTTTCATCCGCACTACAGACTTTTTCCATATGTATCTCTTCAAGAACGCAAGGCAAGTAACCATTGGCATGGCATATTCAACTTCATCTTCACAATTGTGTGTCCGTACGTGTGAAGGATGCCGGTGAAGAATGAATGGTGAGATGAGCAGCAGTTTCCTCAGTCAATTCTGCTTGTCCGTGACAATCAAGCACGTCTGGAACGACTCATATGCCTTACCTCCCGAGTCCAAAGCCTCCGCCGTCGGGATGCCGCAGTCGAGTTCGAGCGGAGTTTAATTTTGGCCCTGTTCTGATGAACCCAACTATAGTGCGGAGCATGAATTTCTCAGCACCGGACCGGCTGCACCGTTGTTAAGGGATAGTACAGGGGCAATATATGACAGAGGCAAGATGGTGTCGTCCGTATCCGCTCGGTTGGATTTTCCCAACTGCACCGGGAAGAGGGGTACATCGCCCACCGGCTCAACTATTTAATTGCGCACGGTGACCATGACCACTGACAAGGGAAAACGAGGATGGACACAACATATATACACACTCCCATCGTTGGGTCTCGAGACCCCCCGATCGAGGTCCGCCACGCCATCAAGCTCGAGCTTCAGATTCCAGTTCAGGATTAGGTTGGTGTATAATTTTCTTTTTCTGAAAATATCTCCCCACGTTCGACCTTGACGCCCCCCCGGTGATTTGACAATAACGATGGGTCGATGATGATGATGATGATGATGATGATGAACACGATGACTGGTAACGATAACCTTTTTGTTGATGCTCAGATGGCACAACCTTGTCTCTAGCGGTAAACTCGAGCGTCAAAACCTTTCCAAATCTTGGGGCTCTTTTCGACGCCTGGATCTGGGCTTGGGGTGCTCGTGCGACTGAGACGTCGACAGATTCGGTATTCGGCATTCGGTGTCCACCATTGCACGACCCAGTATCTTGGATCCGGAGTCGTTCGGTAGCGATCCCGGTATCGGCAACTGGTCACTTTGACAGCGGGCCCGACGTTCCTCCAAAGGTAGTAGCAGCGCTTACCGAGTGTGCTCTAATCACGGGACATGAATAGGTGAACGGACTGCGAGTCTGGGAGAAGAAGGGGAGGGTGGGGTACCAAGAGCAATCACCACCGAAACTGCCCCTGACTTTCTGAGTGCAGCACGGTGTCGAAGGAGCAGCGGAGGCCGACAATCGGAAAAAAAACGCGCGTGCCACACTTGGACTGGGCACTGGCACTATGCCGTGTGTGCCCATCGAAAATTGGATATGCGTTTCTGAATTTGGAGATCGAAAGGGGATGCGTGATGATCGCAGCGGGGACATCCATGCCAATTGACCAAATGGCAAATGATCTGGGCAATGGGCGACGTGTGCTTTGATGGAGATGGATGTCGGCGTGTGTGTGTGATTCAGCGAGACACGATAGGACAGTGTTTGACCAAACCAGAGTTGGGGAAAGATGGCCACAGTGGCCATAACGCAAGCCTGAGATCAGTGAGATGCTAAAGATGGTTGTCGGAAGCCCGGGAAGCGGGTTCTGCGCCTGAGCCGCATGTGTGCCACATATGGATGGGTATATCCATCTGCGTCTGTGACCGTCCTTCCATACTTGCCTTCTTCTTTCCCTCCCCACATACCATAGCGAGTAGCCTGTTGCGGTATCGAACGCGCCGCGTTTTCACAGCGGACCTCCAAATTGCCTGGGATTTGTCTGATGAGTTTGGATCGCGATGATAACCAGCTTCCTAATCAGTTCGACAGCTCACACTAGCTGCTACAAGCCTGAGTCCGCTGTTTGTTTGTTTTTCACTCGACACGACTGGCGAGCTGGCGATCACCGCGCCGCATAAGAGGGACATTAATATTGGGCTCCATGGGGATACACGTGTTCGGTATTGATACTGCATATGGTAATCAGAGACATTTCATATATGATACCGCAACTCGCCTGATCCTATCCCGTTCCGGCCTAGGAATGGTCAGGGTACACACCGATATCGCTTGGGATGGAGAAGGGAAGCAGGGAAGGCCGTATGTGACCTGTGAGTCGTCACATACCCGACGACTGGTGGCCCGAAGGGTATGAGAACGGCGCCATAAAGTCCTTCTGCATGAAAAGAACACCATCAAACTGCAACGTCTCATGCTCTGTTTCCCATCTCCACTGTCTGCTTATCCTGTTACACATACGATACCGGATGCGATGGCATCTCCCCTTTCGCCCTTCCTTCCTGATCGGCATTTTCGGGTAAAGCAAAAGAGAGAGACAACGTTAGCGGAGTGTGCGCGTTCTTTTGAGACCGCACGCTGGCACCTACAACGGATGGCGTTATCGGCTTATAATCTGCCCCGGGGGAAACCGAGATCGATCCAGATCTCTCCTTTGAAACAAAAAGTCAGACACAGGTGCCAATGGCATCTAGCACGGGATGCCGTACCAATATGGATGGCATCACACATGCGTGCTGTGATACGCTATCTGCCCATGAAAATTCACGAACACCGGCTGCGGCTGCGTGCTGACAGAGAGAAAAGACGCGAGCACCCTCTTTCTCAGTCATCTCGAACAACACGTGTTACAAGAGGAAGAATCCGAGAGAAGGCGCAAAAAAGGATGATCTCGGTGTTGGATTCCTCAGCGCTAGGGTATGACCAATTCCAGAAGGCAAGGGATGGGGAGGAGATAAGATTGGATCTGGCCAAGGGGTGTCATTTTTACTTTATTGGGATCCCTGAGATGGCTTCGAGGCAGCGATGGGGCCAAGGGTATCCGCGTGTTGGAGATGTCATCGCAGTCTAGACATTCCCCGGATAGCTCAAATCCATCCGAAAACTCGAGTTCAACGCTCGTCTGGGTCGACGGGACTCGATGGACTCAGTCGAGCCCGAGTCCAACCGAAAAACGATTTTCGTTTTGTGGACACGCCCGGGAACCAAACAACACCGCGTGGGGGGGATTAATTGCCCCGCGGTTTCGAAACCGAAGTGGTTGCGAAGTTGAAGAACTTTCATGTTGCTCTGCAATTTTTCCCATGAACGTCGATCCTTGCGCACTAACCCAGATTATTCATCTTCACGCCTGCCGTCGACGCACCGCCCAGCCCCACCTCGGCGTATGACCCGGGTGAAGACACGATGTGTTCTTTGCACCGTCACAACAGGGGTTTCGAGATAGACCCAAGGGCAACACGAGACGAAGAGGCCAAGAGCCGGGGAAGGGGAGAAGGGAAGGCTGAAGGCCTTCCGAGTCGTGAGTACGTAACTGGGGGAAATGTACGTGTAGGTGATACGCCCAATGCAACGGCCCATCTTTGAAAACCCGCTGATAACTCGATCATCTTGCAGATGGACGGACGTGATCGCGATCGCTGCGGGTGACGATGGTGCGGCGCGCCGCCCTGCCCTTTCATCGCATTGGAAGGGTGTCATTCCCGTACAGCGCACCCCATCGAGACAGCGGCGACTGGCGTCGATTCTCCGCAGTGCGTCATGGTGGTTGGGTGATTCACTGCCTCTTCGATACGTCCCGAGAGCCTCGGGCGTAAAGCTATATCCATCCCAGACCAAGCTCATGTACATCCATCCTGGTACCGGACGTGATCCGGCTCATCCCGTCTCTTCCGTCGCACCGCCTCCCTCTGCACTGTCACTTTCGCACTTCATTCCTCCATTCTTCATACTTCGTAGTCCATGCTTCGCGTTCACGATTCTAAAGCTAAGCTTGTTTTGTGTGACGATCGATGTCGACTGAAAAAAAAGGGATTTGGGTCCGCTTCTGCATCACGTTGTTCCGCCAGCCGGGCAGCCTCCTGGAAGCCCGTCATGATCCTACAGCTTGGGACTTGCTACCCGCAGCCATGTGTCGACTTGCATTGTCTTTGAGGCTGGCACAGCTTACACACTGGCACCCACAAGGCGTCTCCAGGATTCTTGTCTATTGTTACGGTCGTTGTTCGAATCGTCCGTCCGTGTACGTAACTACGCTACCACGTTGAATCCGCGTTGCTGTCCCGCTTTGCAAGCCACTTAATGACAAGGGCGTTATTAGGCAATAGCGCAGGGGAGAATAGTCTATAATGTCCCGAGTCCGCGCCCCCCCCTGAGATATCTTTTCCCGAATTCCTCCCACAGCGTGGCCAATCTTGATCCACGCTATCTTCATTCCATATTCACGCCCTTCCAGAGGGAAGAGAGGGATCTAGCATCAACACGTTGCCTTGGCCGTGACAGGCAACCCGGTATCGTCATCTCCTCCACCCAGCCAACTCGGGCAGGTGGTCCTATACAGCCACCGCGTCCGAGGTAAATACCCGCCTCAGTCCATCCTCTCCCCCTCTCCTCACTTGTCTTCCACTCGCCATGTTTCCTTCATCAATCCTCTCATCACCCGCACTCTCCGCTGCCAGCCGTCTCTCGGATGGGAGCAGTCGACACTCTGATCAAGGTCACCCCTTCTCCCGGACGAAAAGCCAACCCGAATTCGAGATCGAACGTCCCCTCAAAAGTGCCACCAGCGTCCCCAAACGACCCTCCGCACGGAGACTTCAGTCAGATTATGCAGCCGAGCACGCATTCCGTGCGAGTGTTTCGCGCTTCCTCGCCGCCAAGGCACGACCCTTTACTGCATCCGGACGCATCCACCTCGATCCCTCCGCACTCGTCCTCTTCTTCCGCTCAAAGGTGCGTCTTCTCCTAGCCAAGGTCGTGCGACGATGCATTGAAAACGCGGATGCCACAACAGAGCGGCATCACCCACTCGCTTGATTTCCCTATTGATGTAGATTATGACACGCCGCCAGCGCTGGACGTCTTGATCGCGGCATGTCGACCTCATCAAACGGCAGGAATCAACGTCTACCCCGATCGTGACTCGCTCTTTTACCCACCCAACCTCCCTCTCACTGCTACACTCGAGATCGCGAACCACCCCATCCTGGACGCGGTGCGCAACGCGCTATTTCCGAATCTGCCCGTCGGCCACTACCTCATCACCGTACGAGATCGACTGGAGGTGGTGACAAGCGGGTGTCGGATGTCCCCACAAGCACGCACGCTGCGGAACGATGGGCGGGTGGCCACCATCGTGGTCACCCTCCCCGTGCAACACCGTGGCGGCGCCTTGATCGTCCGCTCCGCAGATGGCGCCGAAGAAAAGTTCTTTGGAGGTGGCCAATCCAAAGAGGTCGAATGGACCGCCTTCCTCGCCGAATGCGAGTACGAAGTCGAAACCATCCAACAGGGGTGTCGGATGAGCATCTCGTTTGCGGTGCACCTCAAGACGTACGGGCCCTCAGTGGACCCCCTCATTACGCCAAGCGATCACTTTCTGGATCTGCTGTCCCCTGTGTTAAGCTTGTCGCGTGGGCGAAAAGTGGCGTTTTACCTCACGCAGGAGTATGGTGTGAATCCAGCCGACGCAATAGCCGAGTCGTTGGTGCCATTTGTACGTCCATTCCGCCTGTGTTCCTGCATCGCGCCTTGCCGCCTCGCCTTGTCTTGCACTTTAATGGGGGTGCTGTGCGGCACGGCGCGGCGTGATTGGTGAAAGAGCTCGAACTGACAATATCCGCGCGACTACCAGTTGAAAGGGAGCGATTCCCTCTTGTACCATGCCCTCAAGCTGTACAAGCTCGCACCAGAGCTCCACTGGGCTGCAGGGGGATACATTTGGCCCATCGACCGCACGGTCGAATGTGGTAGCGACGCCCTTGTCGAATCGCCCACGGCCGCCGCCATGATGCCCTTTTCCACACCCTACAACTCCCCCTCCAAACACAATGTATCTATGCCGGTGCGACCGATGAGCTACTACGGCGATCCCGCGGAAGACGAGGAGCTTGATACGATGCGGACGGAAGTGGATATGATTCGGTTACGGGTAGAAGAATCCGGTGCGATCGCGCTGGCAGACGCGGAGATATCCATTTTGTCGGATTGGGCGCCTGGACCGATGACCAAGGAACGGGTGTATTTTGCTTTAGGCGGGGAGCTGGAAAAGTTGGTCGTCAACGTGTTGATGGTCACATTTGTCCCATGAGCGCGGTCTTGTCCTTTTTGTGTTCGCTGCTGTGAGACGCGATGACCCAGGTGGACTGTCTCTATTCTTCTCCTTCACTTTCGCCTCGACTATACTATTAGTGATACGTTACCATCTGTAATATCGTCGCGCTTGTACGAAAACCCAAAACAAAAAGGAAATATACGGGCAAAAAATAAAACACGGATGAAGCGGACGTGAGACAAGGTCATTCGATCTCCGATTTATTCACTGCTCTGCTTCCGCTTCGCCCGAGTATGCAAGCGTGGTGAGGTTGGCTTCAGAGTCGGCTTTGGCTGGGATTAGGGGGCCAAGATTGGGTGACCGTCGGGGGTGAATCGTACTAGATCACTCCCGATGGCCATTCGGTACTGTGGTTGCCTTCCTGCGCAGCTTTGGAGGTGTGGTCATGGCATGCGTTCATCTCCGTTTCATTCGTTGACTGGCACTTGGACTCGGAGCTGGTGGTCACCGGTCATCCAGTGCGTCATCTTTACCCTTTTCAAGTAAGGTCCATCCATCGCATCGTTTTTTCTAGCCAATATTTTGCTTTCGAAAAGGAGTGGAGAGTGCTTGCTGTATACCACACTCCGACGTTTTCGCTGACAACGTTGGACAAGTCGCTCCGGGGATGAGGCAGCGAGTCGTGTGGCTGCCTGTAACCTGTTTGGATCGATCGCATGGAACTATCGCGACGCAAATGGGCGATTCAGGACGTCATAGAGGAGCTCGGCAAAGGCATGTAACCAGGTGACCATGTCGTTTTGCAGGAAAGATCACATAAAGTAATTCAACCATCCGGGGATGCCACGCATATGTACGTGAGCATGATGAAGGTTGCTGTGTCATCTACCCCGGATCAACTAAACGTCATGGATATTCTTTCTTTTTGTTCATGTGCACGGGTACAAAGTCACAGGTTCGTACTTGTGGTCCTCCGACTTTGCCTTTTCCGAAGCGTCATTCAGAAGGGGATAGAGATGTGGAAGCGAAATGACATTCGTATCCACGTCCACGCGAAAAACGATCAGAAGACAAGAGGATGCTTTATGTATCGTACAGCATTGCGTGTTTAACTAGGGTTCTGTCCGGTTTCCCTCCCCACATCTCCGTGCTGGCACTGACGCCGAACAACGCCAAGCTTAAGACCGATGGCGATGTTGGGTTGCGCCCCATGATGTTGCTGTCATCCCGTCCATTGAATTGTTCGTTGTCTATATCCACATCTGATTGCATCTCAACAAGTGCAGTAAATACGATATGACACATTCGCATAGCCAGGCTGGTTTACACAGCCGAGGAAGCCAGCGTGGTGGTGTGCAAGATCCGAACTGCTGCCAGTCGACTAAGACTCGTTTTCTCCTATCCCCGTTCACACCTAGTTGCAGCACGTTGTCGCATGTTTAGGCTTTTTTTGTTCTATGGTACCTCAACTTCTTCCTCAAAGGTTCAAACTCTGGTTCGAGATCCGGAATCAGAACACGAACAACTTGAACATGGCGTGCCGCACCGTGAGTCGTTTCTCTTTTTGTCATTGGAGTTTGGCAGTGCATTGTGAACCGTATGGAGTTAGCGTCATGGTTTGCGCGACCTCCGCCTTCGAGTCCCCATGGTACTCACTAAAAGATATCGATCAACGTTCTCGTTGATCACAGCGGTTCTCTCCATTGTTCAGCGCTCCGTGTCCAACGGGACCCCATGGGCATGCACATGTCGTTATGGTTAGGTACCGTTACTCAAAATTTCATTGGATCCCTTGTTTGGGCTATTTACAACTTTGAGATCGCCACTGTCAATCTCCACTCGCCTCTTGCTAGTGTCCTAGGTCCGCCGATTATCGGGTTCGGACGGGACAGGGTACATGACTTCCATCAAGTCGGGACACTCCTGGCGGAGTATGATATCACAACTTGAATGTTTGTGAGAAAGTCAGGGAGTTTCGCATCTCCACGGATCGATCAGTTGATGGTATAGGTCCATCCCCTTCAGCGCTCTGGTTTGCTCAGGTCCACTGACAACAGTTAGCAGTTAGCAGGGAGACCTCGACCGGCCGACGCCAACAAACATTGTACTATCACAGTGGTCACACTAACCTAGGACAGTCCTCATTCATAGACGTCACTTGTATCTAGGACACCGCCTACTTCGATCTTAACCCTTCGTACCGAAACCTTCATTGCGACCTTTCATCCATCGCGTTCCCAAACATACTTTCTTGAGGGTGTGCAGAAACCACAACAGTCGCAAAGCCTGATCCTGTAGGGGATTGAGGAGCAACTAGTACGTGAGGTGCTCAAGCGTAGGTTGGACGAGAACAGGTTTGGCTGACGATGAGTTCCCTAGAATACAGGCACGATCGTTGTGTTTGTATGCGCTACGGCATCGTGCACTGCAAGCTCTCCCCAAGCCTGTGAGTCAGTCGGGATCCCTCGTCCCTGCGAACAATCAGGATTACCTGGCTTTGCGACCACCAGGTATTACTTTATCGATTTAGGCCAAATGTACACAATCTAGGGTTCGTTTGTGTGATTTCCGTACCTGCGATCTTCTCTGATCATTTGGAACATAGATCGTGCCGAGTTCGACGATGTTGTCGCGAGACCAGGTTCTGCGCTCTCGCATATATCGATAAAACTCTTGAGAACTCTCGAGACTGATCGATTGATAGATTCTGTTTTGATATTCCCTGAAACAGGTTTCTGGCGCCTGACTCACTTCCAGGTGAGTATCGGAGTCTTGCTAGAAGCCCTCGCTTAGAACCCTCCCCCCTTCCCCCCGTGCCATTCCATCTGCTCTTAAACGATGTATCGGAAGCACAGCTTTCGGCGTTGACATCGATTACTTTCAGAGCAAGATCCAGATTCGTTCTTACTGCCACACCTGACCTTATTCTCCAATATCCATTTGCGTCTGTTTACCCAAGGTTTCTTCCGTTCTTCGGTGGACAAAGCACATTCTGGTCTGCGCGATCCCTGCGGCCCCGTCTGCAAACAGTACGAAAGTTGCTAGATTCCCTACGTTATACCATGCGACAAGAGTAGTTCTAGAAAGATGCAAGGGACTCTTCTATGTGATTAAATCCATTCAGTTTTACAATCGCCGTCATCAGAGCCTTCAGTGCTATAATCAACGACCGACTCGAACAAGCCATTCCAGATGACGTCTTAAAGAAGAAAACGTTCAGAACTGCTGATACTGTAACACAGCACCGGCCGACAACCGGAATTTGACGTGCCATCTTTGAACCGTTCTCGATCCCTTGCCCACTACTGAGCGCGTACGGGCGCCGAGCGAACGGAGCGAGCTCCCCTGTAACGATCACACGGGATGTCGAAGTCGAGGAGGTCGACATTAATTCTCAAAACCCGGCAAAAAGGTCGACGCGCTGTACACGACTCTTTTGGTAGTGAAACCCAACCTCGTCGTGGCAGGTGCTGTACCTCGCCTCAGTGGCCATTTCCTCACGCATATCAATCCTCACATCCCAGTCCCGTCGAGGGTTAAACACGAACTCAAGCAGAACAAAGAAGGCCATCTAGACATTCGGGGCACCATATCATCGTAGGTCAGATATCTCGTCTGATTTCTGTTAGAGTATGTTACTGAGCCCGGAGCGATCCCTTACGCTGTGCCGTTCTGGGCAAGTTCGGCGAGATGACCGAAGACCGTCGGATTGAATGTGACGCTCAGAGCCTCGATCAAACGACGAACGTCAAACACTAGGTCACATATCGAGGAGAGACAACGAGTTTTGCGCGAGACCATACACAGTGTGGACGCATATGTACATGTCGGCTCATCGAGCTGATTTTTGCTACTATCCCTCTGGTATGGCGACTCTAACGATGTGTGGATTTGTGCAAGACCTCCCAACGAAGGTGAGCGGGAAATCGAGCGATTCCGATTGGGGAGAATTCGCGTGTTGATCGACGGTATCCCAGTCCAAGAGCATCTCCCTTAGTGTAAGTCTCATGTCGAGGGAGTCCGTGTAAGCCATCAAGATCATCCATCGTCTTCATGAATAAGTACTCGTTGAACTGTCACTCAGACCGACCGTACATGCAGCCCCTTTATCTTCACAATTTTTCGCATCCACCCACATCCTATTCCACGACCACCTCTCCTCTGACCTGGCTTTCACCTAGATCTCGCATCCCGTCATCACCTTCTGCTCCTTTCTGTGGCGAGCCGGTGTTACTTCCTACCAACCGCATCTCTACGTCTCCTTCTGTGATCCCCAAGGCCCCTGGATTTGCGAATCTAATCGAAGACACGCCTAGGGCCCGGGAAGATAAACCGAATTCACTGTCGATCCCCATATCCTGCCCACCAAAAACATTCCGTTGGTGCAATTCTCGCACGTTCATGATGAACCGAGGGGAGAGGGTGTACACCAAGATGTAGGTGGACATGTCCATCACATATGCAGGCACAGTGGTCCCGAAGTCCATACTGTAGAACAAATGACTACATTATCGAAAGTTAACGAGATCGGTTTGCGGTTCGCGTTTAGACGGCACTGCAGTGTGAATGAGAAAGTGGAGGGAACGTACACGAGGAAGTAAAGAATACCCTCCTTGACGAGAAGGTTGAGGTATCGGTTGACTTGCCATTGCTGGGTTGCTTTGTATGTTTGGAACGACTCCATGCAGAACCGGGCAACGGCAAAAATGAGCAGGAGGGCAGTAAGAATAAGCCGAGGAATAAGCTTATATCGACCAAGGGTGAAATTCGTGGTCCATGTCGGAACGCAAAACGACATATTGGACACCCGAGGATTAGTCACTGGGTAAGGGGGAGTGAGGGTGATGGCTTCAATTGAAGCGGTTGATGCGTACTTAGCAAGTAAATGTGAGGGTTGTAGTTGTATGCAGCCGAAACAGCTTCAAGGCTTATCGTGGCTACATAAAACACAAGGAGTACACCCAGAATGATCCTGGATTGGTTGTACATTGCATACACACGTAGGATCATCACGACTGATTGACACAAACATGGTTTGTCATAGATGTGGCAATAGATCATGGGTCCACTTACTCTCGGCAGCAGCAAGGAATATGACGAATGACCAGGCGGGTACGATGAGGAGTACGGTGCCTTGTGATTCATGAATTGATTTTTTGTGTCAGATGGCTTAGGGACACTACTTACACCTATGTAATTGCCGTCAATGGTTGCATATGAGCGGGTACAAAACAAACCTACGTCTATTTGATAAATATTTTAGCCGGACAAGGAATATACTAGGGTACCGGGGAAAACTTACCACAGCGGGACCAGGAAGGAAAGTAGTTCCATCTTCCAAAGGGTTGTAAGTAACAACAAGCTCCCATTGGTGGCCTGGCATCATACATACCAAATGCATAACACCTGTGTGAAACGGTAAGGTTCAGTCCTCTTACGCTCTAGTCATCATTCAGGACGACTCACAAGACGACAGTAAGCCCTATGTAACGAACCTTCCGAATAGGTCAGAGTCGGTTTGTATCAGAGATACTGAATACACACAAGAATGAACATTGCAGATACAAAAGTCCATGACCTGTTCTGTGAAGATGTGATCAGAATCGCACATTGTGTGCATTCATCGAGGCCCCCCAACCCAGATATACTTTATCTGCGAAGTTGGTCAGAAAGAAAGTCTAACAAGGAGAACCGAAAACAGAAAGATACCTCTTTCGGAAATGTGAGGACTGAATTCGAAAGTAAATTTGGGAATGAATTTGGAGGGTGATGAATATGTACCACTCACTGTAATCATATATGACAGCCGTGACGACTACGACTGCAATGTCAATGAGACTAGATCACTCCAAAGGTGACCATCCTCACTGGATATGTAGTTACTGAGTTGCAACTCTTCCACGATAGATTGCGAATCGGAAGATATGTCAGGTATAAGAAAACCAGCCATGTATGATGGTTTAACAAGAAACAAAGCTTGAGAGTCGAGGAGAGTGGTTGCCAGTGGTTCCGTCTCAGGCTCCTGACAGTTATATCTTCTCCCCGGTGTCTAAAATATTGCTTTAGACTCATTTGGAACAACAAGTGATGCATGATTGATCTGATACCCCAAAGTTCGATAAACACGCGATACAGGATGGCGGGGTGGTGGCGGAATGCGGTGCGAGTGTCTTCGTTGCCGCGCAGAGAACAAAGTCGTTGAGTGTACAGCACAGGGCGTTTACGGTCAAAATATTAACGTGATTTTTATCCAGGGTCACGATCATGTCCTGTAGAACGTAAGAAGCCTTCAAGCTGTGACACCACCGGCAGTACAGAACCATATTTGCGATTGTGACAGTCCCGAGAATCTTCGAGGGTCCAAGTCGGGTGCCACGAGCGGTGTCATGGCCACACGAAAGAATCAGGACGGAGGATCAAGGCAGTG
Organism: Neoboletus brunneissimus; assembly: GCA_003316195.1. NCBI lineage: Eukaryota > Fungi > Basidiomycota > Agaricomycetes > Boletales > Boletaceae > Neoboletus > Neoboletus brunneissimus. The sequence goes on from QFEL01003241.1 coordinate 47,530, forward strand.
TCGTTTGTGCCGCGAAGGCGTTGCGACGTGCTGCAAGTGACTCCAAGTAGGACGGGTTACTGCTTTGGACGTGAGGAAACGAAACCAATGGTCTTTACGGACTGTTGGCAGAAGAGTAGATTGCCAGGCGATAAGTAGTCGTAGTCTAAGGGATGTGGTAACATCTACAATGCATGGCGCCCTAGTAAGCGCTGCATATTCCTCACATCGAGCTGAATGGCTGCTACCAGCCCTCTGTTATAGCGGCTCCGACGATATGTGGGTTTGTGCAAGACCTCACAAAGAAGTTGAACGAGAGTTGGACCAAGGACTTGGAACTCTAATTCCTGGCCTACTACCGTAGTGGGTTTTTCAGGCGGGGGGTTTCTGGCACGCATTATATGAGAAATGTCAATTGCCATGGAATCCATTTGTTCATGTTTGGTTCTCTGCAAGGTGTGGGAATTGTCATTTCTTGTTAGTTCCCTTGTCGTTATCGTCCGTTTGTTCGTAACAGCGCCGGTGAGTGTCCGATCCTCCTTTGGTTTATTCCGTTTACCGTGATACTGCTATATTGTAGCCCTTTTGCTCTTGTTCTCTTCGGCGTTGGTACGCCTCGTTTCCTTTTTTGGAGCAGTTCTAATTAATTCTTGTTGCAGTCCTTTAACACCGAAAACCACTTTGGTTTCCAGTGTTGTCATTGTAACAAACAACCGCCCAATGTTGTTTGACATGATCGTCGATCGTGATACACTTGCTTGAATACCGTGTTGTCGGTGTCTTTTCTTATGGAAGTTTCTGCAGATTGTATGTCATTTTCTATGTTGGACGGGGAGGTGCGATTGCACGAGGTTGTATGAACTTGGGTCGCGTTCAGGTGTATGGTACCGAAGCTGATTCGTTACAGGAAAATTGCGAGCTACATGGGTCCTCCAGTAAGGTGGTATTTGACGTTGTGATGGGTTTCCAGTGGCTGATACGACATCTTTTCACCAGGGAATCTTGTAGCGTTCGTACTGACTTCGCAGGACAACTTGCGTGCACTGGGATTTCATGTGAGATGTCATACTCTCATTGCATTGTTCGATTCTTGTTGGATTTCATTCTTTCGCGGGCAACCTTTTCTTTGACAGACTCATTGATTACAATTTGTAATGTTGTTGTTGATGAACGATTTCCTTCCGAGCAGGGACGGTTTAAAGTCATCGCTTTGATCATGAACGTTCGTGATACCATGGATCGGTATATGACGGCTGAAGGATCTCGCCCTATCCAGCTCAGTTCTGAATCATATCCTCAATCCTGTTGACTTATAGCACCCTCACTCGCAGCATTCCATCTGAGAGCAGTTGCACGAGTAAGATGACGGTAGACTCATCCGGATCAACACACCCCTGTTTCGATCGAAATTTATAGAATATTCAATCGGCGTTTGCTGACTCGACTGTGGTTGGTATTTGCCACGGAGGTGGCGTTTGTTTTTTTAGGGAGGATTCGGGTGCAGATTGACCGAGTTCTCGTCCAAGGATACATGGATTGGTATAGATCCCATCTTGTGGTCCGTGTAAGTCGTCGAGACAATTCGTCTCCCTCGTGGACCACCCTACGTACACGCGGCAGCTGAGCCAACAGTTTCCCTTACTCATCTCCATGCAACATTGTTCATTCGTTCCAACTGATCCGAACATCAACGCGGTCCCTTCATCTTCGAAGATGTTGTATCCATCCTACCCTATGACTATGTGTCCCCTAACTCTACCATCTCCTAGATCTCGCGATTCCTCATCATCTTCCACCGTCTCCTCTGTCGAGCAGGTACTATTTCTGACCAGCCCACTCCCCCCCTCTCTTCCTATGATACCCAAGGTCCCTGGATCTGCGGATCCAATCGAAGACACGCCCAGACCTCGAAAAGACAAACCGAATCCATTGTCGATCCCCATATCCAACCTACAAAGGACATTACGTTGCTGCAATTCTCGCACGTTCATGATGAACCGAGGGGAGAGTATGAATGTCAAGATGTAGGTGAACATGTCTATCACATATGCAGGCACGTTCTCCCCGAAGGTGATACTGTACAGCAAGTGACTGCGTTATCGAAGGTTAACGAGATCAGTTTACGGTTCGCATCTGGATGGGATGGCAGTGTGAATGAGAAAGTGGAAGAAACGTACACGAGGAAGTAAAGAATACCCTCTTTGACAAGAAGGCTCAGGTATCGGTTGACCTGCCACTGATTGGTCGCCTTATATGTCTGAAAAGATTCCGCACAATAACGGGCGACGACAAGAATAAACATGAGACCAGCGAGAATAAGCCGAGGAATCAGCTTATATACACCAAGCTTGGACGTCGTGGTGTATATCGGATTGCAATACGACATATTGAGCACGTGAGGATTAGTCACTAGGGGAGGTGAGGATGATCACTTCAATCAAAGGGGTCGATGCGTACTTGACAAGGTGTCAGGGTTGTTGTAGAATCCCGTAGAAATGGCATAAAGGATGATTGTGACCGCATAAAGCACGAGGAGCACACCCAGGACGATTCTGGATCGATTGTACATTGCGTACACACGTAGGATCATCACGACTGATCGACAAAAACACGGTTTGTCATCTATATGGTACATAGAGCATATAGCCACTTACGATCGGCAGCAGCAAGGAATATAACGAATGCCCAGTAGGCTGTGACGAGGAGTACGATGCCTTGCGATTTATGAGTCAATTTTTTTGTGTCAGATGGCTTAGGAACACTACTTACACCTATACAATTGTTGTCAGTGATTGGGCACATAAGCAGATACAAAAAAGAAACCTACGTCTGTTTGATTGATTTTTTTGTCAGGGAAGGTGTACAGCGGGATACGAGAAAAAACTCACCAAAGTGGGGCCAGGAACGAAAGTGCTTCCGTCTTTCAAAGAACTGTGAGCAGCCTTCCACCGGGGGCCTGGCGTAGTACATACAAAATGCGTCAATCCTGTGCGAAGCGGTAGGGTTCAGTCCTCTTACGCCCCCGCCATCGTTCGGAATGACTTACAAAACGATAGCAAGCCCTATGTAACGGACCTTCTAAATGAATCAGAGTCGGTTTGCATTTGGGATATTGAATACGCACAAGAATGAACATTGCGAATACAAAAGTCCATGACCTATTCTGTGAAGATGCCGTCAGAGTCGCACATTGTGTACATTCATCGAAGCTCGCCAACCCAGATATACTTTATCTGCGAAGATCGTTAGCATCTATCAAAGGAGAAAAGAAAAAAGAAAAATACCTCTTTCGGAAAGGTGAGGACTGAATTCGAAAGCAGATTTGGGAATGAGTTTGGAGGGTGGTGATGAATATGTACCACTCACTGTAATCATATACGACAGCCGTGACAACCACGACTGCAATGTCGATGAGACTAGATCACTCCAATGGTGAGCATCCTTACCGGATACGTAGTTGTTGATTTGCAACTCTTCCACGATAGATTGTAAATCGGAAGACATGGAAAGTACAAGAGAGACAGCAATGTATGATAGTTTGACAAGAGATAACACTTGAGACCCGCGGAGAGGGAGGTTGCCAGTGGTTCTGTCTTAAGATCCCCGAGCCCTGGCAGTTATATCTTCTATCCGGTATATTACATATTGCTTCATGGCTCGTTTGGAACGAGTGGTGCGTGATTGGTCTGGCCCTCCAGGGTTCGACAAACACGCGATACAGGATGCCAGTGGCAAGATAGTGGCGGAACATGGTGCGAGAGCGTCTTCATTGCCGCGGAGAAAGTCGTCATGGTACAGCATAAGACGTTTACGGTTAAACGTGGTCTTCATCTAGGATCATGATCATATCCTATGATCTCTGGTGGGACATGAGAAGCCTTCAAGCCATGACGCCAAAAACCATCTTTGAGATTGTGACGGTTCCGAGAATCTTCTGGTGTCTAAGTCGGGCGTCACAAACGGTGTCGCGGACACATGAAGAATCCAGAAATGAAGATGACAACATTGTTTGCGCCGGGACTCAGGAGGCATTGGGATGCGTTGCAAGTGACTCGAAGCGGGACGGATCACTTCCTGGCGTTGGTCGACGAAGCAGTCGGTTCGCTTGGGACGTGAGGAAACGAAGCAAATGGTCTCCGAGCTCCAAGGACTGTCGGTGCCCTATGCAAAGGTGACTAGTCATAGTCATAGTCTAAGACTTTAGCGTAGTTCAACTTCGTAGTGTGCGCATGTAATCCTGCTTAGTCATCCGATTGCAACGGTTAACTCATTTCAATTCGACCAGCGATCCGCAAGTTGCTTCAAAGCGCCACTATGGCTCTGAAACACGGGGCCAGAGGAGTGTCTTTTGCCATTCATTAATCTTTGCCACTGCCTAACCCTGCCATCAAGGGCCAGCATGGCCAACTGGAATCGTCCACGAGAAGCTGCCAACGCCCCGCATCATGCATCAGCGATGATCCGAATGCCACTAATCCTAGGTCAGAACATCCTACTGGACTATTCAAGAGAAACCAGATCGTGGATTCATCAAGGAACGAGACACTGGACTGAACTGGGAACTTGGAAGCGAGCCAGAAAAAAAAACTGCACCCACGATGCGAATGGAAACCGTCTGTTGACCGTAATCATTGCGTGAATGGCTGTGGCAACACTGTCTATGCGTGACGCATAGAGGCCAACGTCCGATCGTGGAAACATGTGTGTTGACTCGTCCAACCAACTTGCTGCCACCAACCCGCTGGTCCAGCGACTCCGATGATGTGGGTTTGCGTGTTGACAGTGGTCGACGGAACTCTTGTTGGCAGGGTATCTGGATTGGTGTAGTCTGTAGACTTGGGCTCACACTATAGTCCGCATAAGCCGTCGAAATCATATCATTCATGTTCTCCGTGAACCGCCATGTGTTGCACCATGCACTCGGTGAACTGCAAGCTGTTGGTTTCCTTCAATCATCTGCATCTCACTAATTACCAGGCGATCGTATACGCAGCCGCTTTAAAATGTTTCTACCTATGTACTTGGCATATCCTATTCCGTGCCACTCCTCCGACATTACCACCTCCTGAATCTTGCATCTCGAGACTCGGAGTCATCACCTTCCGCCACTTCCTGTGCTTGAACCCACACAGGTATACAGCGATGCGGACATCGCTTTGAGCCCGTTAAGCATGCCGCACCACGGTGAAGAATCATAATTCAATCGAATCCCCCTGAGGCAGATGGGTGACCAGTCTCACCATGGCACTGTGGCTGGAGTTGGATTTTCAGCTGGCATAATCGCATCAACGATGGCAGCGAGTGCGTTCTTAATAGTTTCAGGATGCAGAAGCAACGGCAATCACATCTAGTGGTAAAATATGGATATCGAGCGCCATCATAACTGGAAGACTGTATATTATTATATAGTCGGCGAATCCAGCGATCAGAGCCAGTGGTCCCGGTCAAATGGCATTGAGATTCAAATATTCACCCGCCGAGTAATTAATTACCCTGAATACTCTGAGTACGATGCCCATGACGATACAAATGGTGGCTCTTGAAGCTCAAGTTCTGGGATCCAAACTAGAATATAAAGCGTATCAACGCAGCTCGAATCGATAGCAAGCATGAGCCATGAATATTTGATTGATCTGTTTCATACCAACGGTGGCGCCGCGCGCAACGGCCCTCTGCCACGCACAGTAGGGCACTGGCGGCACCAATGTTTGATCCAATAATGTCACAGGTGTCAGCATGAAACACCGGTGAGATCGCAAGAAGCATCCCTACTCGCTGTGCAAATATGCTTCTTAGAACGTCAGAGCCTGGGAGCCCGGAGAATCCATCAGTCGATCATTGGCATCATTTATGTGACCAAGCCCACCCAGCGCATGGAGTGCGTACAAGAGTGGGGAATGGAGGCCAAGAGGTGAAGTGATATGTGGACAGGAGCGCGGACGGAACGTTACATTGTGACTGGATTCTTGGGCTGCGGGCCGAGGACCACATACCGGCCGATCTCCGTGACTTTCGAACCGGGAATTGCCGACCTTAGAGAAGACAAGTGAATGAATTGAGGTGATGGCTCAAGCGCTCAAGCGCTCAAGTTCCAAGCCGGGGAAGCCATGGCGTTGTATGTAAAAGGGCCGTCGCTTCGTGCCATGCATCTGATGACAACCCAGTACTTACGGAATGAAAGTCGGAGTAACTCACAAGTCATTCAATAGAGACCATCATCAAATTTTGCATGCGTTTCTCCACATTGAGGCTGCTAGTAGTGTTAAGTCCGTGGCGCTTGACGCGCTGGCTCATCAGAGTAAGCCTCTGCTGGATTACATGCATTCTATATATGTAACTGTTGAGGAAGAGTCCGTACATCCTTTAATGCAAGTCCGTACACATCTCGCGGATTGTCACCAATGTTTCGGGCCGGTGTTACTTTCCACTGACCTCATCTCTACGTCTCCTTCTATTATACGCAAGGTCTCTGAGCCTGCGAATCCGACCGAAGACATGCCCAGGACTCGGGAAGACAAACCGAATGCAGTGTCGGTCCCCATGTCCGGCCCAAGAGTGACGTTGCGTTGGTGCAACTCTCGCACGTTCATGATGAACCGAGGGGAGAGGATGAACACTAAGATGTAGGTAAGCATGTCCATCACGAATCCAGCCACGTTCTGCCCGAAGTCGACACAGTACAGAAAATGACTGCGTTGACAAGATCAGTTTGTGATTTACATTCAGATGGGACGGCAGTGTGAACGAGAACGTGGAGTAAAGGCGAGGGAACGCACACGACGAAGTAAAGAATACCCTCCTTGACGAGGAGATTGAGGTATCGGTTGACTTGCCACTGCTTGGTCGCCTTATATGTTTGAAACGATTCTGCACAAAAGCGGACGAGGACAAGAACAAGCATGAACCCAGCGAGAATAAGCCGAGGAATAAGCTTGTACACAGCAAGCTTGAATGACGTGGTGGTCGTCGGATTGCAAAACGACATATTGAGCACCTGAGGAGTAGTCACTATATGGAAGGAGAAGTGAGGATGATCGCTTCAATTAAAGTAGTCGATGCGTACTTGACAAGGTGTCAGGGTTGATGTAGTATGCCGCAGAAATCACATAAAGGATAATCGTAACCGCATAAAGCACAAGGAGCACACCCAGGACAATCCTGGATCGATTGTACATTGCATACACACGCAGGATCATCACGACTGATTGACACAAACACGATTTGTCATTTATAGGTACATAGAGTAGAGGATCACTTACTATCGGCTGCAGCAAGGAATATGGTGAACGTCCACATGGCTATGAGAGGGAGTACGGTGCCTTGCGATTCATGAGTTGATTCTTTTAATGTGTCAGATGGCTTAGGAACACCGCTTACACATATACAGTTGTTGTTAATGATTGCGCATACAAGTGGGTACAAAAAGACCTACATCTATTTGATTGAGTATTCTCGTTAGAGAAGGAATATACTAGGACGCGAGAAAAAAACTTACCAAAGTGGGGCCAAGAACGAAAGTGCTTCCGTCTTTCAAAGAACCGTAAGTAGCCTTCCACCAGTTGCCAGGCGTAGTGCGTACAGAGTCCGTAAATTCTGTGTGAAGCACTAATGTTCAGTCTTCTACCGGTCTGGCCATCATTCAGGATGACTTACAAGACGGCAGTAAGCCCCGTGTAACGAACCTTCTAAATAGATCAGAGTCAGTTTGCATTTGGGAAACTGAGTACGCACGAGAATGAACATTGCAGATACAAAAGTCCATGACCTATTCTGTGAAGATGTGCTCAGAGTCACAAATCGTGTGCATTCATTGAGGCTCGCCAACCCAGACATGTTTTATCTGCGAAGTTGGTCAGAAAGAAAGTCTAACAAGGGAAATAGAAAATAGAAGGATACCTCTTTCGGAAATGTGAGGACTGAATTCGAAAGCAGATTTGGGAATGAGTTTGGAGGGTGATGAATATGTACCACTCACTGTAATCATATACGACAACCGTGACGATCACGACTGCAATGTCGATGAGACTATATCATTCCAATGGTGCCGGTGAGATCCTTACCGGATGTGCAATTATTGACTTGCAACTGCTCTACGATAGTTTGTGAATCGGAAGACATAGCCTCAGAGGATGTTTTGGAGAATAGATGGCTGGGTGACGAAGGAAGAGATTTTGACAAGCCAAAGGGACAGCGATAACAGCTATTTGGTTAAATACAGACGCCCATGCGGGGCCCAGCCTTTTCCGCTGACGAAATAATGATTTCAACCACGGGACAAGGGACACAAACTGGCTGCACACAAACGGAAGGGACGACATGGATCATTGACAGCCAGGCGTTTCAAAATGACACACCACTGTCCAGAAGCGTGCCAGTGCTTAGATAAAGAAAAACAGCCGTTGATCTGCCGATTGGTGGGCGTGTAGTGAGCATCTCGAGACTCGGACAGCGAGATGTCAGAGTCTCTGCCGTTCATCCCATCAGTATCCCCTGCCCGACGCCGCGAATCGGCACAGGTTCTCTCAGTCTGGTGAGCAATGCGCCTCCGTCACCACCAAGTACTATACCGCCGTGAGATAAAGTAGAAGGGGATCTTGGGTCAATCTTTCAAGACATTGGAAGACTGGAACACGTGCTTGTTTCTTGATAAGGTCCGTCGTTTCATTGACACATTCAGCACATTAATATTAGCACTCGTAGTATCCGCCAGTGTTGCTCACCGCAATGACAACATGTATACCTCCGGCCCGTGTAATCGCAACAATGGATCTCTCATTTTATTTTACTGGATGGAGGATTGTGATTGTATATATCCCCGTCCTGAGAATGTGTCTTGGGAAGTATGAATAAGGAAGCGATATACCTTATGGTTCATGAGCGACGAAGAGTGAGAAGTCCACGAGCTGTCCGGTTTGATGGATTCAAGGTCGTCAGAGAAGGGGTATCGAAGACCATGATTTACATTGCTGTCGAGCGGCGACACGATCATTGTCAACGCTGATACAGGTACTAGACATAACTGAAGATAAGCGCGCCAGGATCTCACCAAGAACAGTTGACGGCCGTTGTTCCGTCAGCAAAGCTACAATGATCGTGATTAGCTGGGACTGCGAGTCAAGTTGGAGTCGTTCGGCACCGCGGCAACTGCCGTCAAAATGGATCTCCGCTTAAAATCGTGGATAGGATAGG
>QFEL01003247.1:0-19614 GCA_003316195.1 Neoboletus brunneissimus
ATTGAGGATAATTGTTGCGAGACAGGAAGTGTCGCTGAAGACGACGTCGACGAGGATAGTAAAACTGCGGGCGGTGTTGGCGGTCGTGAAGCCTCGCTTGGAAGAGTAGGAGAAATAGTAGCAGTGAGGTCCCCGTCCATTTCATCGTCGCTTGGTGTCCCTTCCCCATCTGTTTGCACATCGTCATATGGTGCGTCATGCGACTCCTCGGGCAGAGGCTGTGCCACAGAGAGTGGAGTGGTACTGGCGCTTGTTGTGCATCCTTTCCAGGATTGCAAAACGACGTCGCGGTTCTTGGTTAGTTCCCAGTTATCGACATATTCCCAGACCCGTTTGCGAGGCGTCATCCCAGTAGGGACGTCCTCTCGCGTGGCTTGATCGAGGAGTGATCGAGAAGTCTGCTGGATGGCACTCAAGCCAGCCGTGACCATTCTGTGATGCCTTTCCACTGAGTCGGACAGATTTGCACACTGTAGGTAGTAAATTATACTGGCGGTTAGCGGCACTGCGAATAAAATGACACACCTCTGACGCTACGTGAGAGGTGAATCCTTCCACGTTCCTCAGACCGGAGGCCAATCCCCGCTGGACATTTCGCAAGTCAACTTGCACGTCCGTCACCATTGCATTTGTAGTCTCGACGCGAGCTCTCTTTGCCCGATTGTGTCGATCAAGACCGCCTCCAAACGACGTCTGAAATGTTTGGCCGTGTCTCTGGAGTTCTCCAGAGTATGTGGTTGTTGCCGTGGCCATGGATAGTTGCATCGTCGAAAGTCCATCCTTGAACGCGTTCTGAGCTGAACTCGCAGACTGGAAAACTGATGAGATGCATCGAGAATATCCAACAGAAGAAACTACCTTCATCGCTCCGTCGCGCAACCTCTTGCCTTCCACTCCTTTACGCGCAAACGATACCGAGAGTTCGGCTCCCCGAGAACCAGCATGTTCAATCAGTCGCTCGTGTCGCTGCCCGAACTTGCCAAGCTCTTCTTCCACCCTTGCGTTCCCTTTTACGACGGTGCCAAAGGCCTCACTTAGGTCTTGATGTCGCGCAGCTATGAAATCACCCAGAAGGGTAGATATACGCTGGACCAACTCTTCCCTAGCTTTCTCAGACTTGATTTTCTCGGCTTCGAGCGCTTGTGAGAGGAGGGCATTCTGAACTTGAAGATGGGAAATTTCGACTCGAGATATTTCGTCGGTGATTGCTTTAGCCTGCAATGTAGACTCGCCTTCCCCTTTGACAAACAGTAGAACCTCGTCAATAGCTGTGTCAAGCAGGGACCCCATCGCTGAGAGAGCATCTTGCAGCTAGTGACAGGTTTCAGTTTCCTGAAACCCCAATTCAAGATCTAACTTACGGCAACAAAGTTACTCTGATTCATGGAGTACAGTTCGTGACACAGAGCTTGAGAGCTCCTGCGCAAGCCATCCGACCAGGCAGCAAACGAGGTTCTAATTGTGTCCTGGGATTCCCTAACCGCGCTCTGCATAATACCTATCGCTTCAGCAGACACATCGTCCTTGGCGTTAATTACGCATAAAGAGTCTTGGATGCGTTGCAGTTGCTGATCGATTCGCTCGGAGTGGGCGGTCATGATGTCATGGTCTTTGGTGTGATATGCTTTCGCTTCAGTTCGAAGGTTCTCTGTTGAACGACCAGCAGTCTTCATAAAGTCGTCCAGCTTCACAGAAAGGGCAGCCAGTTCATTGGTCATTGTCTTTCCGTGAGAGGATACTGCCTTAATATTAGAACTGAAAGCCTTTGCCTTGCGCTCTAGGCAAAGTCGTCAACTATGTCACCACTGAGGAAGGAAACGATCTCACGAATTTTATCAAACAGGGCACCGAGATCGTCGATGCTCTCCGCAGCGACCTGCTTCAACCCACAAGCGACGCTGTCGAGTTTGGTTTCATTGACCTGATAGGTTTGCCGGACAACGACTTCTTCTTCCAAAGCGTTCTTCACCCACTTGAGTTGTCCCTCCTTCACTTCAAGTTCTCCTCTTGTCTCTTTCAACCTCTCCTTCGTCTCTTTCAGCTCTCCGTCCCTTTTCATCAATAACGCTATACTTTGTTCGAATTCCTCCCGTACATTCCTTAGCTGACTCTCCACGATCTTTATCTGCTTCTTCGATTCTTCCATCTCGGTCTGCCTGAGCTCTTGCTCAGCGCTCAACTGGTTCCATGTCTCTTCGGAGAAGAAAATGCCATTTTTCTCCCGAGCTGCTAGGACGTCCGCCTTCAGCCTCTCGATTTCGGCAACATATTCCTTCAGGAGAGAGTTTCGCGTCATCCTTTGGTTAACCTCGGGTTTATTGCGAATGGATTTGGCTCGGATTGCGTAATCGAGGGTGGAGAGGGTCTCCTCCATATTGAACCTTGCGGGTGAGATAGTCGCGATGATGCAAGTCTTGGTGCGGCCCCCCAACGAGTCTTGGAGAAGACGGGTAAGCTTGGACTCCCGATATGGTACGTGAGCGGAACGATCAACAAGTGCATTGATGACGCGTCCGAGAGTTAGCAGGCTCTGGTTTATCATGCCAGCCTCTCTTGCCCTTTTGTTCTCAGCACCAGAGCGACCTATGTTTTCTGACCCGGCAAGGTCAACGAGATTGAGTTTTCCGACCTTTAATAGGTCTTCCCCTATTGACGAAGTCTCTTTCGTGTGTACAGTGATCGAGAACACGGAATGAGAGCGACTAGAATGGTCATTGAACTTGGTCGCTGCAATCTGGCGACGATGGCTGCCCTTGGTCAGGAGAGCCAGTGCATCGGCCGCGTCTTTGACAGGTATTTCCTCCAGACCTTGGATGAAGACGCCTTTCTTGCTGGCATCGTCGAATATTTTCAGACCACCCTGGTTATCGGACGGGCCTCCCTTGCCCATCGGTTGGGTTGAACCTGCCGGAGCGGACAGTTCGCTCGCAAGAAGGTCTCGTAGTTCTTCGTTGTATAACTCGACAAACGATACTCTGACGCTATAATCCGCTGCTGATGTCTCGAGTTGATGAAATAAACGAAACAAGGCTCTGGGTATCATTCCAGCCTGAGCGGAAGGATTCCCCATCGGCGTTGGTGTCAAATCACCCTGCATCGTGTATCTATTCTAAAGTGAGCGGACAAGGTATGGCTAGTACCGGGGTCACGCACGTTTTCCCCGTGCCCGTCTGCCCATATGCAAATAGTGTGCAATTGTATCCCGTGAGGACTTCGTCGAGCAAGGGATTGACGACATCGTGATAAATCATTGCTTGGTCGGCCTCTGGGCCAAACACGAGATCGAAAGGATACGTCCGCGTTGGTGGCAACGTTACAATGCCCAGACTGGACACTGGTGCGGAGGTCTCGATGGTAACTTCCTTGCATTTGGCACCGTGCGAGCTGACGATGATGGGAGAGTTTTCCTGAATTTCACGATCTGAGCGTCTTCGACACCGAATAACGACCTGGATGTGTGTTTCACCATCTTCTTGGTCGCTCGATTTTGCGCTTTTGGCTGAAGCAAGAGAAGCTGCCGAATGATCGAATCTAGTGCGTTCATCGGAGGGAGGGGGTGCGCTCTGCAAGGAGGGTGCCGCGGTACGTGTCCTAGAGTTGGGTTGGTGAGTGGACGGTTTGGAGCGAGAAGATGCGGGCCGACGAGCAGCCATCGAGTGAGTGGTCAGACTCAACACCGCGTCAAACCAACGACCACATACGCGTCGAGATCACGTGCGGGCGAACAGTAGTACCGCCCGTCCTCGACGTCTACCCTCTCGACAAAAGATGGGAAAGCGCAAGAAATCCTCCAGAAAACCTGCCGCAGCAAGCGCAGCAAGGCGCAGACAGCCACTCGGTATGTGCTCGCAGCGACGCCCGGGTCGTCCTGATTTTATCGCGCACAGACACCGCGTTCACGTGTCTATTCTGCAACCACGACAAGTCTGTCACCGTTAGACTCGACAGAAAGGAGGGAATTGCACAGCTCGTGTGCAGGGTGTGCGACCAGCGATATCAAAGCAAAGTCAATCGTGAGCCTCTTCGTCCGTGTCTCGCCGCCCCTCCTCACAAATGCATCCCTTCAGATCTGACCGAGCCTATTGACATCTATTCGGAATGGATAGATGCCGCCGATGCTGCCCAAAAAGAGGATCAATTCCCTCGTCGTCCGACAGCTTCGTCAAGCAGACCTGTACCAGCACCCCCCTCTGTGGGGAGTGATGACGACTGAGCAGAGTGAACATTTAACTATCGCATACTCCGAGTTTTGCAATTGTACAACAGTGCTCGCAATTCAAGATCACCCGCTTTTGAGTGTGATCCGCGTTGCCAGTCTGGACGGAAATGATCTGCAGCGAGCGCTGCGGTTTATCCTAGTCTAATGTGTGTCGGGTAATCTCATGTTCAGCCACCGCTGGAAATAGACGACTTGAACGTGCGGTCCCTTTCACCGCGACAACCTTTTAGAGTCCCCAACTTCGACCGTCCTCCTTCTGATCCCAATCATCATCCATATACCCGTGCACTGGTCGTAGCACCTCACTAGACTCTTAGACGGATCGTCCATCATGGCGTCCTCAACCAATATCAAAGTCGTCTGCCGGTATGTCTTCACGCCGACATCCTCAGTCCACCGTGTACCTGCAGCCGTCGCACTGAGGTACAACACACAGATTTCGTCCCCCCAACGCTCTCGAACTGAGAGAAGGTGGTGAAATCGTCGTGTCATTTGATGACAATCTCCAAACAGTCATGATGCGCAACTCGCAAGCTGTTTCTGGACCAGAGAAGGACGGCTTTACCTTTGATAGAGTGTTCCCAATGGGCACGAAGCAACACGAAGTGTTCGATTACGGGGTTAAGGAGTAAGTCCTCCGACGCTCATCTTTGCTTGTCGTTTACCAATGCGGTCTTACTCCGTCGACAGCATCGTCAGAGGTAAGAGTCCTCGAGCAACTCGCGTGACTCGGACAAGACCGTCATCCGATTATTTAACCATCCCCGAGATTGTCGCTTCCTTCTTATGGAACTTGGCATCCTTAATCCAGATGACTAACGGATCACCCAGATGTGCTCGATGGTTACAACGGAACTGTGTTTGCTTACGGCCAGACCGGCAGTGGCAAGACTTTCACCATGATGGCAAGTGGTTTCCGTCCACTATGGTTCTACCCGCTCATCGACGCTCAGGGCGCGGACATAGACTCGGAGGAACTCAAAGGCATCATACCTCGGATTACTGAACAAATATTTCAATCAATAGTGGAATCAGATGCTCACTTGGAGTATATGGTCAAGGTTTCATATATGGAAATTTATCTAGAACGCATCCGTGACTTGCTGGCTCGTAAGCTGTCTCACCCTTTCTCCCCCGAAACTCAACTGATTGCCTTTCTTGGCAGCTCAAAATGATAATCTCCAGGTTCACGAAGAAAAGTCAAGAGGTGTATATGTCAAGAATCTTTCGGATTATTATGTCAGTAGTGCTCGCGAAGTCTACGAGATTATGCGTCAAGGGGGTGCTGCACGAGTAGTGACTTCCACGAGTAAATTTTGTGTTCCGGACTGGTCGCGTGGTGGATTCTGACCTTGATTCGTGACAGATATGAATGCCGAGAGTTCTCGTTCACATTCAATTTTCCTCATCACGATTCAGCAGCGAAACACTGAGACTGGCGCTCAAAAGAGCGGTAATCTCTACCTCGTGGACCTTGCCGGTTCTGAAAAGGTTGGAAAGACAGGGGCATCAGGCCAAACTCTCGAGGAAGCCAAGAAGATTAACAAATCTCTCTCGGCTCTCGGCATGGTCATCAACGCTCTGACAGACTCAAAGGTGTGTGGTTTGAACCTCCGAAGAAGGTCGAGCTTGTGAATGACATTGACGTTGGTTGATGTTCTAGGCAAAACATATTCCATACCGTGATTCGAAACTTACGCGGATCCTACAAGAATCCTTGGGCGGTAATTCACGGACAACGCTTATCATCAATTGTTCTCCTTCAGCGTACAATGAAGCTGAGACTTTATCGACTCTCCGATTTGGTATTCGTGCGAAGTCGATCAAGAATACTGCTCGTGTCAACCAAGAGCTCTCGCCGCTGGAGCTCAAGGGACTTCTCTCCAAAGCGCAACTTGCGAATACAAGACATCTAGCCTATATACAGGCATTGGAAGCCGAGCTCGCTGTGTGGCGCTCCGGAGGATCCGTGGAACAAGGTGAATGGACAACTCCAGACAGGCCCATGTCCGCCGTCGGTGTTTCCAAGAAGGCCAATTCGTCACCCACTCCCTCAGCTGTCAGGAGTATGACCCCCGTCAACCCTATTTTAGAGGGCCTCAGGTCAGATATCGACAGTCGACCACAAACACCTACTGTCATAGGCATGGACAAGGATGAACGGGAGGACTTCCTGCGCAGGGAAAATGAACTCAGTGACCTGTTGGCCGAGAAAGAGAGTGCACTAGCTTCTGCAGAGAAACTTGTCAAGGAGCTCCGGGAAGAGCTTGTGTTCCTCAGGGAGCAAGAAGCCTCCGTCTCTAAGGTAACACTTTATTTCATTTTGAATTCCTATTCTACAGCGGTTACTGTAGGAGAACAAAGCAATGTCTACCCAGTTGAACGAGCTCCGTTTGCAAGTCGAGCGCCTCGACTATGACAACAAAGAAAGCATCATCACAATCGACATCCTGAGAGAGCAGAACCAGGATTCCAAGAACGAGTTGGATGAACTTAAGAAGATCATTACCGACCTTCGCAGCGCACAGAAGGATGCCTCCGCGGAGGACAAAGAGAAGCGCAAGCAAGAGAAGATGGCACTTATGATGGCCAAATTCGATGCGGTATGTTTCCTGTGGGTATTAAGTTATTATGGCGCTGACTCCCTGCGTAGCAAGGAGCGTTCTCCGAAAAGGACGAACAACTTCGCCAACTGCTTGCTAAACTTGATGCTGTTGACTCCGAGGCGACCATTTCATCTCTCACCGTCGATGATGTGGTCACAGCCAGAAGACAGCTCACCGAGGCCCAGTCTTTAGTCCGTGAGACTCTTGATCGCCTGCGTCAAAGTCAGGAGGAAAACGAGATGATCACTCGACGCCGTGACGAGCTTGAGGGTCGCCTGTCTACCCTTGAAGCCGAGTATGAAGAACTTTTAGGTGCGTTTAAATAGCTCAAACGCCTTCACGAGTTTGCCTCATTGCCGAACAGAGAAAACCATCCATGATGAGGAGACAAGTAATGCAGACATTGCAAACTCAATGGCGGAGTTCAAGGTACGCCTATTGGATAACTCGTGTCCTATCAGTACATGTTCATGATACGATGACTCAACGTTAGAACAAACTCGACGCTCAGTACGCTTCTCGGCGGGAAGCCAGCATCGCCGAAGCCGCCGATCTCAGACAACAGCTTGAGCTGAAATCGAATGAAATCCGTTCCCTCAATGCCACGATTGACAGCATGAAGAACGTCAACGAGGAGTTAAAGGTACGTGCTCTTCCGGACATTATTTCGTTCCGATCCAATACAATGCCGTTCTGCGTAGCGCGCTTTCGCCGTGACGTCTGCAGGCATCGAGGGTGGCAAGAGCCTGGCCGAAAGCGCCCAAGACCTGGAGCGCACCCGCAAAGCGATCAATGTTCAACTTGCAGAGTTTGAGGGTGTCAAGAAGTCGCTCATGCGGGATCTGTCGAACCGCTGTGAAAAGGTGGAATAGCTGGGTATGCTGTGCGAGCCGATATTCACGAC
This sequence comes from Neoboletus brunneissimus, assembly GCA_003316195.1. Classification (NCBI taxonomy): domain Eukaryota; kingdom Fungi; phylum Basidiomycota; class Agaricomycetes; order Boletales; family Boletaceae; genus Neoboletus; species Neoboletus brunneissimus. Next base: position 7,730 of record QFEL01003247.1, read on the forward strand.
ATTGTGGCAGGTCGTCGAACTCGAGATCCAACTGGATGAGATCAAGGAGCAATACAACAACGTCATTCGGAACAGCAACAGCAAAGCTCAACAAAAGAAGATGGCATTCCTCGAACGGAATTTGGAGCAATTAACGATAGTTCAGAAGCAGGTCGGTGTTCGTTTGTTGTGCTCTCGTTTTATCTTACTAGTGGGTTGCAGCTTGTCGATCAGAACTCGGCGTTGAAGAAGGAAGCTGGTATTGCCGAGCGAAAACTGCTTGCACGGAATGAGCGGATCCAGAATCTGGAAACCCTTCTCCAGGACGCCGACCGTCGGTTAGCCATTCAGAACCAGAAGTTTGAGACGCAACTCCAATCAGTGAAAGAACGGCTCGAGCAGGCGCGTGGTAAGGGCGGTGTGTCTATATACTTGGTTAGCTACTTACGAGCCGGCATAGCGCAAAAAGCCTTGAACACCTCGACATTGAGCTTTGGTCGAATCGCCAAACCACTCCGTGGCGGTGGCGGCTCTGCTGCGGTTGCAGGGATCACAGGTGGTTCTACGCAAGTAACTGGAGGAAGTGGGCCTACATCGACCAATCCGTTGACCAGGATTCAGAATGAGGAAGGAGGGTAAGTGATTGAGTTAGGCTCCTTCGAAGCACAACTGATCATTCTCTCGGATTTTATCTATCCTTGTTTGATTATGACCGTCATCAGAGGTGGTACGTACGCGCGTTTTTGGCTGTGGGAGACATGCTGACGTCCAACCCTAGCGAAGCGCGCCTCGTGGTTCTTCAACTCTCGAGGAAGTTAGAGGACGTTTGCTATGATCCTCGGCACGCCAGGCATTCCCGTTGACTTGATCTACACATATCCTCGCCTTTAATGCACTCTGACTGGCGGATGTGACCCGATAAAAATATGTATTTTATACTAATCTGGCTCACAGTCAGGGAGTGTCCCTGGACCAGGTGTGGGTGCGGAAGGGAAAATTATATGGACGTTACCCTTGTGTATGTCATAGGTGTATAAATAAATCCGGGGGAGCCGGGTGGACAGAAGCGTCCAGACAAGGCGATTACGACTCCGTCCGTTGGAGGGTATCGCCCGTGACGGAGAGCCAGCTGCGACGGAGCCGACGACGAGGGATCCATTTAAGCGAGACGGAAGTACAGCTGCTGCTACTGACAGCTGCATCAATCCTTCGATGGGCCCCGACTCAGAAAATCCGTACACGACGGTGCCGGTATCGTCACCCTGCCGTTCCAGCAACCCAAAAAATTTTCACCGGAAATACGCGAAGGCGGGGACCTGTGATGGCTGTGTGTTAATGAGGGTCATCCAGCCTGACTTCGGGGCAAATAGTCGAGCCAAGGTTCACCAGGGTTCAGGCTCTGGCGGCGCCAAGAGCCTGTCCCGACACCAAGTGCGACAGATCTCTCCCTTTACCGGCCAGCTCGTCCTCTGCCTTACCAAGATCGTCCACTCCTTTACTCAACTCTACAAGTCCGCACTGGGCGAGGTGCCGTACTGGCACAGTGACTCCGGAGCCATTTGTGTTGCGGAACCAAATTCTTAGCGACTCAATTCCGTTCAATAATCGCGCTAGAAATTTGCTCCCACCCGGTGCTCCTTGCTTTTCTCCTTCATCCCCTATAGCACGGCAGCTCGAGGCCCGTTGTCCTCTTTGCCTTCTTGTCCTGTGTCTGCAGAGAACGCCGCATTTGCCATCTGTTCGGCATCTTGGTTTTCAGTACTAATCATCTCTGGTGAGTCTCATCATTCACGCGTTCTTTTCCGCCTAGCACGCATCGTGGCTCATTTACGATAACTCGTGCCCTCCCCTTTGCTTTCGACGCGCTCTTAACCGCGCCTCCGTGCCGAACCCACTGTTGATTTGGTTTTAACGGGTACATTATCACTAATCTGTGCTCCTTGTCACAGCTAATTCATTTACACCTCCGTTTAAAACTATAATCTCTACTGCTCCTTGTTCTTTTTTATTTGCGTGAGTTGCTGTCCGCACACCCACTTCCTCCCTCATCCCGTTCTCCTCAGTGCGTGATTAATTTACCTTTTCTGCGATGGCATCACATCCTGGGAACACATCCCGAAAACCTTCGGGATCGTCTACGCGCTCCTCGGGTCATTCACCGTCTGCATCGCCGAGTAATGTGTGCCGCGCATCATCTCCCCGTCGAGTCTTGGCTGACACATCGCCCAAGGCACATCCACAGGCAAAGTTCACGCCAGCAGCCAACATGTTTGGAGTCGGGATGGGTGCAGGGCCTGCGCTCAAGGGCCTTAACTCTGGTTGGCAGGTTCGTTAGATTATTGTCCTCTCAACACGTGTACGCTTACATGTGCTATCAGGTCTGGGGGTCCACGACACCAGCATCGAAGAGAAACGCGTCTATTTCTTCTGCGGCAAGTGTGAACGACCTCTCGCCTTCGCAAGGCGAGAATGCGTACCGTTCCAACATAGGGGAAAGTTGGACTGCACCGAGACCATCCAGTGGTACTTGGGATGAGTTGAGCGGCAGTCCGCAGAAGGAGTTTTCTCAGTTGGTCGGTCGGCTAATGATATCATGAAATGTGCCCGCTGAGTTTATGGTAGGATGTGAACTCTTCGCTTTCTTTGCACCACGCACGACAGAGGCAAGCGACGGTGGTTCAGACGACTGCACTATCGGCATCCAGAATTGTACGTTTTCTCTTTCTTTTTTCCCGTCAACATCAATGATCCTTTTATGCTGACGTTCGGTCTTTTAAGGACGATCGTTCTTCGGCGAAGCCCGGGCAATTCTCTCCGCAGAGGTTCGATAATGGGCTTGCGAAGGATGCACTTGGGTCTAGCAGGTACCCTTCGCCGTCTAATCCTACTTACGGATCCTCTTCATTCTCCGGGCAAAACGGAACGTTCGATGTCACGTCTATGGTCGATAACGAACTGTCACTGGGCCTTAGAGGAATGGCTGTTGAGGACGATCGCATCAACAACCAATACCGTCAACCACCTGTCCCATCGCAACCGAACAACGTTTCTCATCATTCTGTTTCTCCCCAGGTGCGACCGTCCCCCATGGTTCAGGGCCGAGCACCGTACGGCGGTTACCCTCAAGCAGATTATTCTTCATACTATACCAACGGCGCGCCACGCGACCCTTATATGGATTATGGATATGGATACAGTACACCCGCTGACCCTTCACTATATCCCGTTGCCGGTGGCATGAACAGTAACTCCCCCGCGAATGTATACCCAGGTGTATCTCCGCAGACACTACACCCTAATGCTTCTGCTGGCCAGCAGTCTGGCATATATTATGATTACTCTGCCTCCGCTCGGTCACCTTCGCAATATTACTACCCTACCCATCAACCGATGATATATCCTACTATCTCTTCGATCTCTCCAATGCCAACACCGCAATTAAGCGCTGCGGTACCAACTGGTATACAGGATAAAAAGCAGGTATGTACTTGCTTTGATCTTGTTGAGCACCCTCTTTCATGTGCAAGGTCAGTATGGTCTACAGCAACAGGTGAGCCTGGCAATCGCAATAGAGAGATGTCGTAGAACTCACTTTCGATTTGCCAGGCTTATGCAGCGGCCATGGAATATGGCACACAACTACCTTTCATGCTCCCTGGCGGTGCGCTTTATGGGCACGCTGGTCTGAATGCCCACGGAATACCGTTTTATCACCAGAACGTCCGTCCTGGACGTCGTCAGGACAAGGATGCCACGTTGGCTCTGCGTAGTCCACTTTTAGATGAATTCAGGGCTAACAAGTCACGAAAGTGGGAACTGAGGGTGAGTTGTATTGCAGATTGTAAGCATAACCATTGATGTCGCGGTACAGGATATTTTCGGCTATATTGTTGAATTTAGCGGTGATCAACATGGCTCCCGATTCATCCAACAGAAGCTTGAAACAGCAACATCAGAGGAGAAGCAGATTGTTTTCGATGAAATTGTACCTGATAATGCACTGCAGTTGATCCAGGATGTCTTTGGCAATTACGTGAGTTGCAGGATGCCCGCTTCTGGCATTTGTCTTATCCTGAACAGGTCATTCAAAAACTGTTCGAGCATGGCACACAGGTGCAGAAAACCGTACTGGCCAACACCATGGAAGGCCATATTCTGCCGTTATCTCTGCAAATGTATGGTTGTCGCGTCGTCCAAAAGGTAGGGTCGTAATTAACCTAATGTGGCACTACTAACCAGATTTTTCTAGGCTGTTGAGTTCATTCTTCCAGAACAACAGGGTTCCTTCGTGAAAGAGCTGGAACCCCATGTACTCAAGTGTGTCAAGGATGCGAATGGCAATCATGTTATCCAGAAATTGATCGAACGCGTATCTTCTGATCGCCTCGGTTTTGTGCAATCATTCCGTGGCAATGTGTACGAGTTATCAACACATCCATATGGCTGTCGAGTACTCCAGCGGTGCTTCGAGCATCTGCCAGAGGAACAGACCCGTGCCTTGATGGACGAATTACACAAATACATGATCAACCTTATGCAAGATCAGTTCGGGGTAGGCGACCTCTCTTTTTAGATGTGTGATGTTCTACTGACATTTTTACACCGCTAGAATTATGTTGTTCAATTTGTTCTTGAGCAAGGAAAACTTCACGATCGTTGTCAAGTTATTGCTAAGCTTCGCGGTCAAATGTTGAACATGGCCCGACATAAATTCGCGTCGAATGTCTGTGAGAAGGCACTCGTCACTGCCACGACAGAGGAGCGACGCGCATTGGTTGACGAAATCATCACGCCCAAGCTCGATGGCGTTAGTCCTATTGTATCTATGATGAAGGACCAGTTTGCTAGTAAGTTACTTGGGGGAGCTCGCGACCGTGATTGACTGATGTATTTGAAGATTACGTGCTACAACGAGCGCTCACGGTCGCTGATCAAGACCAGAAAGATCTACTTGTGAGCAAGATCCGCCCTCAGCTCGTAAGCATGCGCCGCTACTCGAGTGCCTACAGCAAGCATTTGATTTCCAGTATGGGATTGTTCATTTGTACTGTGATCTGAGCTCATTAATCTTGCAGTTGAGCGGCTCTTGGAGCGCACAGTCAATGCTTCCAAAGCGTCATCCGACAAACCAGCAGATTACCCCTCTCTGTGCCAAAGTCAGCCAAACTGATGATACGCGCCGCCTTTCCTTGTTCGTTTGACAGTCGCGATCCATCACTCTTGTTTTCTCACTTCTCATTTTCCATTTCCCATTTCCCGCTCTCCTACTTTTGATCGCAATGCTATGGTATAATCGCATCAATCCCATTTCCTCTCATACTCTGCACTCACGTCTATTACCCTCGCAATGAACACTCATAATGCAACCTACACCGATTCCTCCTTTTTTTCCTTCCCGCATTCACTCACTTTAGTCGGATACATGCATTTTCTTTCGCTGTCAATATTGGACACCACTTTCACGTTGCTATTATCTTTACGTTGTGAACATTTCAGTCGTTGACTGTTGCTGGGTGCTGCTACGGTGAAGATTTGTCGGTACAATATGCTACGCATAAGTAGGTGGTTATAATCGTCAGACTCTTGAAGTTCGTTTCCCCCATCGGCAAGCGTGACCAAACAATGTCAAGTGTCATTAGGCGGGTCCGGTAGCCTTGACCGCCCGGCTCGTCTCGTCAAAAAGCAGAACAACACGACAGCTCGTCTTTACAGCTCAGACACGTTGAAGCCATGAGCACCGTCGAAGCCGCAGCCTCGCTCTTTGGTTCGGATGGCGATTCTGGGCCTGACCCTTTTGCGGTCATCGGGAACGAGGCGACTGACACGACACCACCCCACGATGAGCACCGGACGCATACTTCGTCTCCTCCATTCCAAATGGGCCAGGACACTTCTTCCTGGTTCGTAGAACAAATGTATCCAGACCCTCACCAAGAGCAACATGACCCCTGGTTTATCCCGACCACTCAGGATGCCCCCTCAGGCCAATCCCACCGTCCGAACGGCTTGCCGTCGTCCTACGATCATCACCAGGGTTACTATTCCGGAGTTACTGCATTTGAACCACATTCAGCGTATGGTTCTCCGCCAGGTCAGTGAACCGCCCAGATCTTCTGCTTGCTTGACTCACTCCACGGGTCGGGCAGTAAGCTCGACAACGCACCAGGGCACTCCTACCTCTTACGAGTCGCATAATCCCACCCCTCCTACTCCTTATCAGCCGCACGGCTCCAATCAATATTCCGCCCAACAACCTTCTTTTGACCCGTACAAGCCAACCACGTCAACGTTGGATCCGTATGCACCTCGGCAACCGGCAAGGCAGCTCTCTACAACGCCTGCGCAACCACCGACAACACAACACGACGGCTACAATCCTGTCTCTCGCCCTGTGTCATCTCCATATTCAGCCTCATTCGCTGTTGTCCCGCAGCAACAACCACCTCCAAATGGTGTTCCTCCTCAAGCTTCGAAGCCACCGCCCACTCCTACCGCGGCCGAATTCAGACCAAAGGCATCAAACGCCTACGACCCTCCTCTCCCACCACCCAAAGTACATAGAGCGGCGTCACCGAGTTCGTTACGCTTCACGGGTAACCCGCACGGCTCTGTTTCTCACAACTCACACCCCCCTCCCATAAACCCGTATGACCACAAACCTATGCCTGGACCTCCGAGGACAATGTCTCCTAGTTCTATTCGATCAGCGTCTCCAGCTCCTTGTTCCTTCACGCCATCCAAAACTGTCCCAGCGTACGCCTCCTCCCAGTTCCGGGGCAGGTCTTCCTCGAATGGTTCAACCCTGTCTTCCCAGGGTGTTCTCGATCCTCTTCAGCCACGCAAGGAATATGGGCTTGGATTCGGTGCTCATATCGCCGAGCCGGGTTCATATAATGGTCACCACCCCATGGAGCAGGACATCCATTTATCACGTGCCACCCGCCTACCATATGCACCTTCACCGTCGCTGTTGGGTTCAAATGATCCCTTAGGTCGAACGTCCTCTCGGGCACCGGTCATAAGCTTCGGCTTCGGCGGCAAGGTTCTTACTTGCTTCCATAGTTCCGCAGACTTGAATACGGGATTTGACGTCGCGCTTTCATCCCGACGCACAACCAATGTGGCGATTCGTGTGCTACACCAGTTATTGCCCGACTGTGTGTCCGAAACCAAGGCAGCGGAGTATCCCGGACCATTGTTCTCTGATCCTGGTACCCCCGTCACAAGCCTTGTACGCACAGGAACGTCGCAAACGAAGACGAAGAAGGCACGTATCATCAAGTATCTTGAAGAACGCGCTGATGAGATCTTGCGTGGGATGATGTACGTATCCGATAACACGGAGAGACAACGTTTGGAAGGAAAACTGGTACTAGTGCAGTTGTTAAAGATCATGGTGGAAAATGACGGTTCGCTATCGGGGAGGTAATTAACTTGCACGCCAGCGCAGTGGTAGTTGCTGATGCATACACATCAGCCCCGCTATCGATAACGCAATTCGCACTGCATTGTTGCCACGTATCGCTGGCACCATGGATGAATCTCGACACGACGGGCCAGTTGCGCTTTCGGCGCCGGCTGTCACGTCCCCAATGCCCAATGCATATAGTACGACATTGATGCACCCACCTGCCAAGGAGACTCCCATATCTGTCTCTACACTCCTTCCATCCGCTCTGGACAAGATACAGGAGTTCCTTGTGCGAGGAGAGCGCCGCCAGGCCTATCATTATGCGCTAGATGAGAGATTGTGGGCACACGCAATGATTATCGCAAGCAGTGTCGACAAGGAAGCCTGGAACGAGGTCGTCAACGAATTTTTGAAGGCTGAACTTGGCGTTCACGAGAGTCTTCGACGTGCTACTCCCCATGTCCATGGCAAAGGCGCCACGTCTCAGCAAACTAATGGGCGCGAATGGCTCCGAGTCACATACAGCGTGTTCTCGGGCCAAGGACCCAATGCGGGTATGCAGCATCTTACCACTTTAGGAGTTGACTTACGCGCGTTTTGCAGTTCAAGAACTTGTCCCCGTGAACTTATTATCAAGAGCGGTAACCGGTCTACAAGTCCCTACTCCCATGCTGTCACACACCACACCTTTATCTCCGAATTTTCCATCGACTGCAGCTGCTACACAAATCCCAGTGGAATCCCTTTCAAGATGGCCGGAGATAGCAGCTAGTATCGTATCCAGCCTTCTAAATCCAGAGTACTCAGCAATGCTGTCAGCTCTCGGGGATTATCTGATATCTCACCATCTCGTAGAGGGTGCTCATGTTTGGTACATGAACCTCTTTCGCTTTTCAAACTGCTTCTGACACCGCTTTCCAGCTATCTACTTTCCCCTCAGACCTCAGTAATAGGTGGCCTGGGTGGTCCTGGTACTCGTTTGGTATTACTGGGTTCGCAGAGTCCGCACATCAATCCAGTATTCGTCAGAGATCCTGATCCAGTAATCTTCACCGAGATCGCAGAATTTGCATTATCTCTGAAGACACCCGCTAAAGGCCAAGAGCCTTTTCATGGTCTTCCTCACCTTCAAGCTTATAAGTTCATTCGGGCAGTGTATCTCGCCGATATTGGACACGTTCAGAGTGCTACCAGGTATGTTGCGGAGTTACTGCTATGCAAGAGCATCGTATTGATTATCCCCAACAAGGTACTGTGAGGCGATTACTGCAGTCATGGGTCGACCCTCCCCATACTTCACTCCTGCGTTGGTGGAGGGACTGAAGCAACTGGCCGACCGTCTACTTGGTTCACCTCATATAGACAAATCCACGTCATGGATAGGCGGGAAAGTGAACAAACCTTCCCTGGACAGTATTGGTAGTTGGCTTGAAGTACATCTCACCAAGTTCATTGCTGGCGAAGGCAACGAGACGTCCTCTCCCGCGAGCGAGGTTTCGAAGGCCCAATTCACTGGCCCTTTCTCGAGCTATAGCTCTATCTCTTCGACAACGACGTCAGCCAGTCCATCTCCCCCTCCCACAGTCATCAATTCGCACATTGCATCCACAATGCAACCACCTAGGCGGAGCGGCTCCGCGGTGGCACTGCCTTCTACAACCATGCATATCCCAGTTGACAGAGCATCCTCTGCCATGGAGTATTACCGCCCTACAAGACATGCATCACCTGCACCTCCTAAAACTGCACCACTCCACTCAACAGGGTATCATTACTCACCTTATGCCGCTCTAGCGAGCGGACCTTCTATGGCCAATGGGTATGCGGCTACCTATGGGAATGAACCGTCTTCGCGAAAGACATCGCTTGAGATGACGGCCGAGGAAGGTTCAGAAATGCAGAACGTTTTACGGGACGAGCGAGACCAATGTGAGGAAGATCGACGACAGCCGGGAATCGCGGACGGCAACCAAGACACTCGAGCTTCAGATGGCTGGTGGAGCTCACTTAACAATACCGATGCCGCACCGACACCTACCGCCGCTCAATTCCACCATGTCGAAAACGTAACAGGGTTGGGAGAGGGGTTCATCTCCTTGATGGATGATCCTGCATTATCGATGACTTCAAGTGTAACCGCATCACCCCATCAAAAAGTTGAGAGTGCATTTGATGAAGTAGATGATCTTGGGTTAGGAAACAGTGCGCACAGGAGGGCGCGGGACGAATCTGCGAAGACAACTGAGGATAAGCCACCAGTTGCATCAGTCCAGGACACATCCAAGGGGGATGAGAAACAAGGTAAGCTACAAGTGTGACTGATTTCGTGGTAGTGCTAAGTCATCTCTGCTAGACCCCCCCGCTCCTGCAGCTGCCTCGGCGGGCTCGTGGTTGAGCTGGATATGGAAGCGGTCCGATACCCCGGGACCGATCAAAGCTAGCCTTGGTGAAGAGACGAGTTTCTACTATGATAAGGAGCTGAAACGTTGGGTAAACAAGAAGGTGAACGAGCTTCTGCGCACTAAACTTGATAGCGTCTCATTCTCTTTCAGGCTGGAACGGAAACTTCGCAACCACTAGCACCTCCGCCCCCACCCTCACGAGCCCAGACTGCCTCCCCTAGCGTGAGCAACTCTCGTTTCAATGGGACATCTAATGGGCCTATCGCTCCCCTTCAACCACCTCCACCGAGGACCGCATCCGCAATTGATTTAAGCCCATCGCCGACTTCCAAAGTTCCTATGCGTGTGCGATCTAGCTTGGTGCCTACTGAGGTTGCGTCGATGCCAAATACACCCGCACCAAGTAGCATGCCAAATCCGCCACCGATGGGACGGTCACGGTCACAGGCTGCGAAGAAGAACGTGAGGAGTAGATACGTGGATGTATTCCAGTAGGACGGATCACCAGGCGTATGGTGTCCAGGGGAGGTAGTTTTACAGAGGCCTGCATTCGCTTAGACGACATTCTCTTCATACCACCATATCATTCTTACTATTGCGTTCTTGTTGGATCCTTTTTATCTATCACACTTTATTGCACCATACCGGGACTGACACAGGCCATATACTCTTTCTTTGGAACTGGATCATTGAATAAACTCGCATATCTTACGTGCTCAAGGACTCTGTTACGCAGAAGACGCAAGCGTTTAAAATAAAAGCTTGAAGGGATACCCTGGCCGTTTCCAGTCAGGATCGCAGTGGAGTAGAGTAAACGGAACATACCCCTGTTCTTGATGCGGAACAATGATATCAAGATGGAGAAAACGAGAAAATTGACGAACGTCCAGAGGTATACCTGGGTCCGTTGCCGAGCAGGAGACTTTTGGTGTGGTGTGACTATCGTTAGCATCAGGAATGAAGCTGCTAGGATACCATCTGTGAATTATGATAATGTGAACGAGCTTTTCGTAGGAAGCGCGAAACACTTACAAACCATTGATACGACCTGTACTTCCTGACCAAACTGGTTCTGATAACCTCCAGCGATCCAGCTGCCATCATGACCCGCGTATGGCACGCCACGGATACGCGTAAACATGAATCCGGACGTCATTACGAGTGATACGAGAACCGTTCCGGCTGCCCATACCCAACGGTTATGAATTACCGGGCTTATGAAGCGGAAGATAAGGGTGACGATGGGAATGAGGGATATGAATGTGCCAACTCTGGACCAGTCGATAGGTGCCTTGTAGGGAATTGGGATCGGGGTGTGGATGGACAGTTGTTCGGCCAGAGGCCCGGCTTCAAAGCCGCTGCACACAGATGCAAGTAGTGAGCATGGCGTCAACAGAGAGGAAGAAACCGTACTTTGAGAAATCGTATTTGGATGGAACAATACTACTTTTCGCATTAGGACCGTCTGTAGCAGGGTAGACATGAACTACCGGTGCAGAATTGAGCTGGAGCTGCGCACAGCTGTCAGGGTGCCTGTACAGAGAAGTCAACCAATGTCATACCTTTTGAAAGACTTTGATTGACTCGTCGAATTCGGCGGTCGCAAAGAAGTGGTTGTCACGATGCACTTGAGGGACGGTGGACCAAGCTTTGGCAACGGCCTTGAAGGAAGGCTCGAACTCCCTGGCTCAGATATTACTTGGATTAGCCCGCAAGATTGGTGTGCTACTCACTTGCATGGAGCACATCTGCGCTGTGGGTTCAGTGCTGTGAATTGGATGGAGGCTGACCAGGTGCGCTTCGGCGACGTGAGGAGGTCGAACACGCGCTCGTCGAGGCGTATGATGCCGTTCCCAGCGGTTGCAAGCTGCACGAGCTCATCGTGGGGCGAGTTTTTGGCGGCTAGACAGAGTGGAATGAGGAAAAGAGCGAGGAGGTGCCAGATCATGGTGGTCGACGTGTACGGTTGCCGTGGGAAGTCGAGCATAGCGGTATTACCTTGTAGTGAATGGTACGCGGTCAAGCTGGAACGATATCAATGTCTCATGCCTTACTCCTGCGGCTCTTCCTTTCCCCCTCCTTCTTCTCGGTCC
>QFEL01003251.1:9423-60091 GCA_003316195.1 Neoboletus brunneissimus
GGGCCGACGACCAATGAAATCCGATAATCGGCTCCATTGCCAGGCGGTCAACGCTTGCATGACGAAAAAGAGGGATTCCTGCGCACAAAAGATGGGTATAGGAGCGTCTCTGTGAATATATGTGCGCCTACGATGAGACCCGCATAATAACCGATCTTGCGGTCGTCTCCCCCTGTAATACCGAGCTCGCCGATGAGCTTTTGATTGGATTTAATTGGATTTTTTATATGAGGTGGACCAACCATCCGGTGTGCGTTAGATAGCACGAGATAACAGGAGCAAGTGCTGACAGACCTGGTTAATGAACGGAAAGATGGACGCGGACGTGACGGGTTCCGCAATCAAGGCAAGGAAGGCAAGACTCATCTGGCCCCATGGCAAAGGTGTCTTGGACTTTGCCTGGAGAAGCGGTGTCTCTTCGTCCGAAATTCTGTCATAACTCTCCATAGTAATTGTATTACAGTGGGAGTCAGAGAGGGAGTGCGGTCAAGAAGTTAAACTTGTTCCAGCCCCCTTTTTGTTTTCCCATCAGTGAGTACTCAACCTTACGTGGGTGCCGTTAGCATCAGGAATTTGACACGTGCACGGTTAACCGCACTTTTCCATGCTTCTCAACCTTTTCAAGCCTTACGCCGGTTTATCCGGCTGAAAAAGCATGAAAAAGATTAGGTAAGTGCGGTTAACCGTAGTGCCAAAATGAAAAAGGTTAGGTAAGTACAGTTAACCGTAGTGTCAAAATTCCTGATGAACTTGTTGATGTGGATTACGCCTGGATTATCGAGTCGAATAGCTGCGGTCACAGTGGAACTGGACGGTGGGTTATTCCGAGGTCAGCGATGCATCACGAGCAATTTCTCTCTCACGTTTGTGTTCAAGTACTCACCATCAACCTGGTGATGGAATGATCCAGAATGAACTCCTTTTTCTTCCTTCCTTCCTTTGATCCAGATGCACAATGGGACTTGAAACAGCTGATTCGGGCTGACTTGGATATCCATCGAAGATCTAGCGACTCTGGCTCAAGTCAGTTTGCTCGCTCACAAACTTCGCAATCCTATCTGATCCTGTTTTTCCGACAGAGGGGGACTTGGAGGGTGGCTGCCATCTGAGCCAGATGTCGTCGCATCGGAAGCTGACAGGCACTTTGAGACATCGGGAACGATTATAAAACACGAACTTAAATGTCGAATGTATTGAGTCAATAACTCGGTATCAGTAAAAATCGTTCCGTCAGGAATCATCGTAAAAAGGGCATATGTCATGATCAAACACCATCATTACGCCGTGGCCTTCATATCCGTCTTATCATTAGAGTATTCAGACGAAGCATCCGAGTCCCGGATGCCCATCTGAGACGTGTCGAATCCGTTCTCCTCCAGGTACAAGCGGAACTGTAGAACAAATGTCATAGGCCATTTGAGGGAGGATGATACAAGACACATACCACCTCATCTTCTGCCGCCATTCCATCGTGAGTCAGAGGCTTGACAAAGAGGAACACAACCGTGGCGCTGACGATGGCGAGACCGCTGGCGATCCAGAAGGGGCCCGTGGTCCCCTTGATCGAGCTAGAACCACCGAAGTCTGTGCAGTATTTGAGCTCGAGTATCGACTGAGCTCACAAATACCCACCATAAACGATCGACTTCCAACCTATCCACCAAAGACGTGATTAGTCGACCGTCAACGAATCTAGTGATGTCATATTCCACATACAAAACGTGCCGACAAATGCACCGACTTTGCCAATGGCCGCAGCGAAACCGTAGTATTGACCACGGACTGCAGTAGGTGCGGTCTTGGAAGCGAGAATGCCAAGGCAGTTCCCAGGGCCTGCAGGGATGAGAAAGATGTCTCGGCAACTCACTGAGTCACTTGCCGAATTCTCCGAAACTCAGGAAGATACCGTATACGACCTGCGATCCGGACAAACATAAAACCGATTGCTTCATTATGCAGTCCACAACTTACCGCAAAACCAGCGATGTGTTGAGCTAGACGACTGTACAGACCACTCATAATGAAGCCAATAACTGCCTGAAGAAGTAAACCAGTGATCTAGCAGTGTGCCATCAACTTCACGATCATGCAACCACGAGTTAGAGCGACATTACCATAGTTTTCTTCGGGCCCAAGTAGTCGACAACGAATGCGCCGATGACAGTCCCTAGCATGTTTTTGAATAGAATGTAAGCTTGGGTTCGCAGAATAGCGAACCTGGAATGTAGAACAGACTGCAATGTGATATGTGAGTAACGGGATGTGGAATGAGAAAGAAAGCGAACTTGATAACAACACTCCACCCGAACACAACCGCCAGAGAAGAGGTGTTTCCAATAATGCTGTACGGTATCAGTATCAGCATTGTTATTCGTCAAAGGCTGGAGTCGGCTTACGTGTCTGTGATCGTTGAAGAGTAGAGACCAAACTGCATACATGTTAGATGCCACGAAGCAAAAACGGAATGACGGTGACAGTCTCACAGGATATCTGCGTGCAAGCGTGTTAGAATTGCAGCGCGTGATTAAGCCTAGTGCACGTACGTGATAAAGTCATAGATAAACCTATATTGCACAAGTAGTCAGCGCACGACAATCGGATGCAGGACAGGTTCGTTCATTTACCAAGCCAAGGAGATCCCGAACAGCCCTCTCCAGTAGCGCCTAATGACCAAATAGTAAGGGATCCGCACAGATTTCATCGAGTTCCTTTTGTAACTTGGGGGCTCCGTCATGCGCAGACGCCATAAAAATACAGCGGCAGCAGGAACAACACCTAGTCCAAGAGAAAGGCGCCATACAGCGCGGAGGTGATTGTCCCCGAAGCTACAGACGAAAGGTGAGGTTTAGTTTCATTGTGGTGCGTGATGCAACCCACATCCAATACAAAACCAGAGGCACGAAGGCACCAATTACAAAACCAAAGTCAATCATTGTGTCTAGTACATCGATCAGATCCGGAGCACGAGGTTGGAAGTGAGAAGTGCATACTAGTTGCGAGTGCTAACCATCGGTGCTGGGCGTTCTTTGCAATGCCCTCTTCTTCTGTTTGTTCCGAGGCAGAGACTGAACCGCAAGGGTATTCTGCACCGATTCCAACGCCTATCAAGAAGCTATGGATTGCGGTCATGAGATGGCGGACTGACTATTGATGGACAAATTTACCGGCAGGCAGAGAGCATGGCAATCATTCCACCAAAACTGCCATTTGCACCAGAAGAAGCCGCAGATAAGCCAGCGAAAACAGCAACGATCCCCGACGCAGTCATCTAACGACTTTGTAAGGTGAGTATGACTATGGTTCCTGGGATTGCCCTCACCATGCCGAATTTGCGGCCAAGCTTGTCGGATATCCAGCCAAAGGTCAACATACCTACAAGCATGCCTAACGGCGAGATCTCAGAATATTGAAAAAAGTAAATGGCGGAAGGACGGAACCTGCGAAGCTGACACTGGAAAGTAAGTTGCTGTAGTTATGTGCAGCCAACGCGTCGGCACCGTAGATGGTGGTCAAGACTGCGAGGGAGATGAATAGCCGGATTAGAGGGGACTGGATAATGCACGAGTGTCTTACGTGTGTTGACTATGAACGTGATGTTAAGCCGACGGATCACGCAAGGAAGGTAAACATACCCATTCCAATGACATTGTTGGAGTAACCTGGCGATGAAGGACATGAGTGCACACGACACGTAATGATGGGTGAAGTGAGTACCATCGGAAAACAAGGCGGTTCCACAGCTGTTTGAAGATATGAGTGAATTCAGAAGGGATAGAGAAGGAAACATACGCAAAGATGAGAGAGACTCTCGATAGACCTCCAACAGGCTCGGACATGGTGGATGAGAAGAAGGGGTAGAAACCAGCGTCAATCGAACATCAATCCACGGACCATTTCTTATACATCCCCCATTAGGACAAGACATGACTGGTAGGGGGCCACCAGCGGCGGTCTATATTTATAATTTAACTTGCATTGACAGCGACCATTGGCTAGCGAGTGCCAACGTTCGTGATGGCATCATCGTTCACCGGTAACGGGATTCCCGACACGGCGACGTCTGGGGACAAGCATAGGCTCTGCAACCATTCGTATCATGAGTGCTCGACATTGTACAAGACACTGGCAGGCGGGCGCGCAGCAGAGAGCAAGAGAAGCTTTGCAACGAACGTCGGAGGTACAGGCGAGCAGATGGACGGGGGTGAAATTAAGCATCGAATCTGATTGACAGTGATCAACGTGCACGTCGATGGAACATGTCATCGTTGATGTGTTGCTTATCGATGTCACAAAAGACATACAGGACAGAGTTGTATCATACGCTTTCTAGCACGACGTCGAGCGACGACACACGTTCAAATAGCTATATAATCCCGGCTACTACGGTTTCCACATTCTGTCAACGACCCCTGCTATAGCCGGGGCGGAGAACCCACTGCGGACACGACGGAGTACGAACCACCGCAGGGTGGGACGCGCGACGCACCGCCCGGCGCCCGCAGAGCAGATAATCCAACTGGTGTGAATATGGACCAAGGGGACGCCGAGGTGCTTGATCTGAACGTTGCAATATGCTCTCACGATATTGCACAATTTGAAGACGGAGCACGTATTAGATCTACTTTGCCAAGGAACAAGAACTCGGATGTGAAGATCGAGACGCTGCTCTGGACACCATGAACTCGAGCGAGTGTTCGCTATTGGGGTACTGTACAATCAGGGCCATTGAATCGAAAGATTCTCACACTTGGAACGCACAAAGCGAGCGGCGATAAACGCGACCTCTCGGTGACGATGAGACCTATACCAGTTCCAAGACCGTCCAAGCGCACGCGCTCTAGTCCAGACGGGTCACACCCACCTCCGTTGAACACGTCAACATCCCAAGTCAAATGCGAGCGTAGCTCGTCACCCCTACTTGGCAACAGGACACTCGTCACTGCTGGGACTAAGCGCTTCGCTCCCATTCCTAACGACTGTCTTCCATCCTGTACAGGATACAAACAGAATAGATTGGAATGGGTAGCAAGGTGCGTCGAGGAACTGGACGCACTAAACCTCATTTCGGAGAGGAAACTGATCAGGTTAGTTCTGAAAGAACATATTCTCCCCTCTAATCTATCTCACTTAATTTTATAGAGACGATGGCTTGATCATCGACTGGTGCGCTACACATGTCTCTTAGGTTCCCTTACCTGATTTCCCCACAGGAGGAGCCACGTCCCTGTTTGGTCAGATACCTTGAAGCCCGACCCACTGGATCTTGCTGCTACAATCATGCTTGCCCACAGATCTAACGCCCAGTGGCGTTCCCCTTCCATTCGAAAAGAATCTCCCCAAAAGTCTGGGACCACTGTCTCCATCCAGGGATGCCCTACATCGTCTCCTCCCATGTTTGGTGACGTTTCTGATCCCGAACCGCCATTGAAAAAAAGGGTGCCAGTACCGCCACGGCCATCATCGAAGCGTCGAAACAAGCCCTCCCAACTGATTCCCATCAACTCACCTCCAAGCGGGTCAGGTTCTTCGTCCCTGTGTTCAGAAAGACCGCGGTTTCGGGATGAAACAGAACGGGAAACTTCTCATTCCCCGCTGGGTGATCCCGTATCCAGTTTGACAGACCGCGTACCCACACCGTCAGACATCTCACCTCAACATGATCAGGTTGCTGTCCCTCGGAAATCTGCTAGTAGCGCCTGTGACCGACCAACCGTTCTTTGCACATCTTCCGCGGCAGAGGAAGTGATGTCGGAAATGACTTTGAATTATCTTCGCCGGTAGGCAACTGGGTGGGCATTCCTGCTTTACATTGGCCTGATCTCTCGGGTCTATTGGTAGATACGTCCAAACCTACGAAGCGGACAGGGCAAGCCTTGCTTCTGCATACGCTAGAAACGCTTCCTTTGCATATCGTGTTCACCAAATTGTCCAAGATATCAGCGGAGGCACTTCGTCCATAGAGACAGCCTCTTCCCAATGCTTTTGTGGGTCATACTTGCGTTGCTGTACCTCGAGGAGACAACTTATGTCCGAGAACAGCCTCTGGCACAAAACGGAGTCGTCTTGACATAGTGACCACACTGTTAACACTCCCTCGTTTCCATTCGAATGCCCAAAGCTCGGGAATTGCGCAGATCGAATACGATATCTTCTATCTTGGAGAAGAATGTGGGATGTTTGTGGTCTGTCGTGTGGTGGTTTCCACCAAGACGGTCGTACATAACTTTATCTTGCAGAGGAAAGAAGTTGATGGAGAGGATGCAGCCATCGAGGGTGTCTGGCCCATAACGGCCACTGCCCACCAGATCCTCGTCTTCCAAACATGAGTTTCCACCGACTGATCCTTGGATGCATGTTTAGTTCACACAGGATTAGCCGTGTAAATGTGCGAACGCTAACACCCAATTGTGAGGTATCATCCCATTTGTGGCTCCTTGCACCGAATGTTTGTCGTGCGGATTCCCGACTATCCCCGGGTCATCCATGATGCATCTTGCGTACTGCGCCTCGTCCGCCTCGCGCCTGCTGGAGAACATGTGTGTGAACGTGTCGCCTCGTGCGTGCTCCGGAGTCCGGACCGGCGAAGCGCCGGAGGTAAATCGCATCGAGATTTGATGCCAAAGCCAGCAAAAAAAAATCGAAGAACTGCATGGTGCTGCAGCGACGGTTGAAACGTCGAGGAAAGGTAGTCGGAGCAAGGATGGTATTGGTTGGAAGGAAGGCCGTCGACGCTGTGGAACGTGTCGGCCACACGCAAATAAGACGATTCAAAGTCCGCTGTTGGGACACTCTTTCTCCTTATTTTCGCTACAGAGTAGACGCTCTCTTCGCTCACCACCGGTCCATCCCACGTCCTCTCCTTCACCCCTCCTCGGACTGGCGTCCTCCAAAACTATATCCCTCCATCTCAAATGACGACCCCTCACGTTATAGCTTCATCCTCGGGCCATCACTCGCAGTCTACCACTTCAAATGGCATCGTTGGCAATCATTTCCGCGTTGGCAAGAAAATTGGAGAGGGCTCCTTTGGCGTTGTGTTCGAAGGTATGCCTGTTCTAACCAACTTGTCTCTTCCTCTTCCAGAAGGTTTGGTTGGTCCACTGGCTTTCTCCCACTGCAAGGAGCGGGCGCTTGAGTTCTCTAGTGCGGAGATGACCGTCTGTTGTCTGTTCTGTGGCCATGGAGATCCATTAGTCCTCTTGAGGTATACTGAATGACCATAAACCCACCATCACTGATATTGCGTTGATGCCAAGGCCTTCTGCTCCATCTTACTCTTATCCTATGATCGTTCGTTTTGAATTCAACGCTTCGTCTTCATAGGCACCAAGCTTCTGACAAATCAGCCCGTCGCTATTAAATTCGTAAGTCTCCGTTTCCCCGAGGAGACAACTTTTTGATCTCCGTGCTCTCTCAAAGGAGCCACGAAAGTCCGATGCCCCCCAATTACGGGATGAATTTCGTTCCTATAGAACACTCAACGGTACATGTGTGTATATTTCACCCACCCTTTCTGTCCGCGGTTCAAGCTGTGGTTCCAGTGGGTGTCCCTCAAGTCCACCATTTTGGGCAGGAAGGACTCCACAATGTCCTTGTGATCGATCTGCTTGGTCCTAATCTTGAGGACCTCTTCGACATGTGTGGTCGCAAGTTCACCATTAAGACAGTATGCATGGCAGCAAAGCAAATGGTGAGTGTTCTCGACATCGTATATTGCTTTCGTGTATGCGTACGTATGTGTCAGATGTACACGGTATGAGATCGTGATCGTTCTATCCTTTCTCGGTTATCCCCGAATTCTTGCGCGCATGTTCGGCTATGGACTAATTCTACTTTAGATCACCCGCATTCAGTCAGTCCACGACAAGTCGCTCATTTATCGAGATATCAAGCCCGATAACTTTCTCGTTGGCGTTCCTGCCACGAAAACCGCCAATGTTATTCATATCATTGGTACGTACGTTTACTCACTTGCTAGGGTTGGACATCCTCCAATCAATATCTACCCCGCGGTTTTACACTTATTTCGGTCGCATGACCGCGATGGGTATCCTCGGCAGATGCGATTGCGCATTGTGATTCTCTCTTGGGCTTGCTGATCTAACTTGGGGCTATCTAGATTTCGGCATGGCGAAGCACTACCGAGATCCAAAGACTAAAGTTCACATTCCATACCGTGAGCGCAAGAGCCTGTCCGGTACAGCCCGGTACATGTCGATCAACACACATCTTGGCCGGGAACAATCCCGGAGAGATGACCTGGAATCTTTGGGTCATGTGTTCATGTACTTTCTGCGCGGCGGCCTTCCTTGGCAAGGTCTCAGGGCTGCAACTAACAAGCAAAAGTATGAGAAGATCGGTGAGAAGAAGCAAACCACTCAAATTTTAGAGTTGTGTGAGGGCTTTCCAGGTATGTTCGTCCTTGCATGCATCGCCGTGTCAGCACATTGCCCCCCTTGTTCTTTGCAGAGGAATTTGCCATTTACATGAATTACGTGCGAAAACTGGGATTCGAGGAGTCTCCTGACTATGACTTCCTCCGCGAACTGTTCTCCAAGGTTCTCAAGAATATCGGAGAGCAAGATGACGGTATCTATGACTGGATGTTGTTGAACAACGGCAAGGGATGGGAGGCTGGCAACGTGTGTGATTCTCACTCCATCCTAAACCTTTACATAATATTGTGTCCGACAGACCCCTTCTTCGTTGTTGGCACAGGCACACGCAACCGCGAATACCCCACATACTCCTCGTCATCGCGATACCAATCGCCGTCCTCGGGCCCCGGTAGCCGATCCATCGACACCATCGACACCCCTGGTTCTTACTCCAACACCTGTCCACCACAAGAGTACTAGACGACCCGGAACTCGCGAAGGTCATGGCACGCGAGATTCGATGACCCGCGGGGATGCCAATGCGCAAGCTACAGCCCCTGTCAACAGACGGGTCAGCCAGACACCACGGGATAGTCCAGGACTCTCTCCTCATCCTTATGCCACTGTTCCCACCTCCTCGGGTTATCGGCCCAATGGATATGGTAGGGCTTCCCCAGCTCCTCCAACACCGGCTGCACTAGGCATGAATGGCGGCCCTGCTGGACGCGCCGACGGATCCGATTCGTTCCTCTATGGGATTCAACCCCACGGCGGCAAGCACGTGACTAATTCGCGGGAAGATACTACTGCTGGTACGGTTCATCGCGAAGGTACACATACACGAATGGCTGTGTTCGAAAGCCAGATGCATGGGGCCAATGATTTAGAAGATGACCGACACCCCAAGAAAAGAGGCTTCTTTTCCAGCCTATTCTGTTGCAAGGCATAAATCATCGACGATTGGTTGGCATGCGCAGGTCGCACTTTCTTTTGGGATACTGGTGAGTTTTTTTAGTGCGTACACAAGGTCGCATGTCCGATTAACTGAACGTGGACACAAAGGCACGAGGTACTCGACGACAAGCGCACGATCTATCTTCCTATTGCTATCATACATGCTTATATACCTTGCTGAACCCGGTCACTGGAATCATGTCGTTTTCCTTCGCAGGTCGATGATATCTTCAATCCATTTCATACCCTTGACAGTCGTTACGTGGCACTACCCTCTGCGTACTCTCCACCTTTCTACGCCCATGCGGGAAAATGGGGCTGTTTCATTGTCTATATCATGATCCTTGTGTATTGCGTATGTCTCTACATTATTCTGCTTTCGAGGTACGATCGGATCGTAGGATCGCATCCGCATCTATCCGAAGATAATCGAATTTTTATTTGTTCACCAGGACCCGATGCTATCAAGAAACCGGACGAAAACATGAGCCACGTCGTGCAATAAAACACTGAACAAGACGAAATGTACAAGATGATAGCAAAAAATGATTATGGGTCTGTAAGTCTGCCTAATCGTACACTCGGCGCAAACGTGACAAGTGAAAACAAAACGTTGGAAATATCGGTGCAAGTCCCGGGACAAGAGGGGTGGTTCTCTCAGGTCTGACCCCGGTCAATTTCCTCCCCTTCCTAGCTGCTTGGTCGATGACAAGTCAGAACTTGCCCCGTTTGGTGCCCGCTGCATCCATGAGACCAATACCGCTATGGTTGCCTCCCCTGCGGCCCATCTCTCCAGGAACCTCGGTGTTTCTTATTTCCGCACTCTCTCCGACTGTACGCGTATTGTACGGATGGCGTAGGGAGGAGCTGGTGGCGTTATACGGCGCCTCGGGATTGGATGTACCAAAGTTTACATAGGGCGCTGAGGTGGGATAAGCGCCTGACGGAACCTCGTAAGGGGTATTAGAGGGGTCAGGTTCTGAAACGACGTATGTGCGCGTTCCGGAGGACGACAGGTGCGGCTCCGGGGAGCTGTCGTCCTGCTTCTCGTATATCGGGGCGGGGATGGATGGGGACGGCGTCGTCAAGCGACTGGACGCGTTGAGGGCGATAAACGGGGAGTGGAATGCACGGACAGGGGCGCGGGGGAGGACGCGGAGACGGGCGACGAGGGGGGACATGCTGGTTGTGAGGAAACGAGTGTGGGGTTACTTGCGAGCGATGAGAAATTCGTGCGAAGATTGGGCACATGACGATGACATAACCAATGGCCTTTCGATCGCAACCACGGCAGCATTGCACGTTGGAGTCGCCGTTCATGAGAGCGACGACGGGGACGAGGAGCAAGACGATGCTGGCTGTATCAGCTACAAACCGCACCAGTCGACTCGGAGCTTGGCTCGTTATCTGTCAGCTATCAGCTATCGCTGTCGGGTCTATTCCGCGGCTCAGCGGAGATGCTCCAACGAAATAGACACCGCCACTCGAATATACCTCCTCCGGTACTCTCTTGTCGGCGCCGGGGTGGTTGGGTCCCTGAGACCTCCGATGCTAGTAACGCCCACCTACATTTCCGACCTCGACGGTGCTGACCCATCCTCTGTGGCGTGGTAGCAACATCACCATGCCCTGCGTCATTTCCATCCTCCATGCTTCTCAAGCGTGTCTCTACCTCGACTTGCGCAATTGCGTACATCCATGCGCAAATCGCTCGGACGCAACTAGAACGGCTAATCACGACGGGCATGTGAATTCGCTCACCCTACAACCGCTTCTTGGCCAGATCTTCCAAACACGAGGTCGCCAGTCAATCGGGAAATGGCGCCGTGCTTTTAACCATATCCGTTAATTTAGGGTTCGTGACGAACCCGCTGGTGTCATCGTTGATGGCAAACGCCGTACCCCACTCGTGCTACTTGTGTGTTAGTTCCGATCGCAAGGTTCACGCTATACCCTTGACGGCAGCACATCTGATGGAGCGCACGGGATCTAAGCTCTCCGCCTCAATTCATGGCCCACCACCCCAAGCGAGCGTCCAACAAATCATTACTCGTCAAGCGACAAGGAACAAAGGCATAATCTTACCGTCCTCCGCGGGTCCTCGATAGTTTGAAACACTGCCGGAATCCGCCAGGTACAGCACTTGTCCAGCTGCGCCCCAAACCGGGGCTTGCTCAATTCCTTGTATCAGTGCGCCGCCAAACCGGTCGTTGCGCAGGTTTTAGGCTTAAATCAAAGCTGAGCTTGCTTCTCGAGTCCTCGGTTATACTTCGGAGGAAACCCGCTTTACCACGAAATGTCTCCCGCTCTACGCATAGGCCAACATCATGACGTGGGGTGAGCGATGCCATGTTCCTTCACTCCAACCCATGCCCTCAGGTTGATGTAACTCAGGGTTCAAAGGACGGCGAAATACGGCAGATGACTGATGCGGCGATCATAGCTCTCGATCGGACTTCTTGTGAGATGCGGAAAGGACTACCCCCACTCACCGCACTTGGATATTTTTCATTCAAAAATGAGGTGGTCCGGCCACTTTTGACCACCTCCATATCTCATATCAGCGGGCGTAACCGGGGATGTATCACTAGGCCATTATCAGTCACTGGTTGCACAGCGCGTTTCCATGTGAGTGGAGACCATATGAACGTTCGCGTATATAGGTTGTCTGCTCATATGGAGTAAACATTGATCAGCCGGGCATACTGCCTGCATTACGAGTATGTGCTCTCATGCCTTACGACTTTGGTTCCCTTTTTACACTTGCGTAAGTGATTCTGGAGCGGTATCGATTTGTCGGCACGCCTCGGCGATACCTTGATCGCATGAACGATTCGGAAGTCGCGCGCAAGTTTCTAGACCAGAATTAGATTTTTTTAATAGATTTCCAGACCCTCCGAGTGGTTCCCTCTTTCGGGTATCTCAGGCTTATCCCGCACGGGGTCAACTTGGCACGATCACCTGGGTGATTTATAAACGTCAAACCTCGGGCCCGAATCCAGGGTTCAGAGCACCTTGCTTGCACGATGATGGGAGCGTCCCTATTCTGCTTGCGCACCTGCATCATGCGACAGCGGCCTTGTGCTCGACTGCGGTGATGCTGTGGTTTGATGGTGGTTCAAATGGTATCAGTAAGATGTGCGTCTTGAGTCACGCAGGGTTTGGGAAGTTCTTACAAATAAAAACTAAATGTGGTGGTATTATGCGGCTATCCTGTGACATCAATGTCGACAACATCCAGGCTGCTGGGAGTGCGGGGATGAAAGCACAGATCAGTCACTGGTTCTGGCCGGTCGTGAGCTTGAAACCCGACCGAGCTACGCGGCGAGAAGGAGTGTGGGTGAATTGAGGCGGTGTATCAGGTGCACGAATTAAGGTGATTTAGACAGGCGGTAACCAGTCGACAGGTATGGACGTTTTGTCAAGACATTCACCGCCGTCGTACATATGTACATCTGGGTATTGTTGAGTACATAAGGGCCGATTGCCGCGCTACGGCACGTCCCTGACTACTCCAAAAGGCAACTCCTTTTTTGGTATCTGTTGTATATGAGAGGCTTTCCAGTGGGCCATTCCCTAGCGCGACTACGATCGCGATCAGCTACATCTTCCTATCATGACGACTTCTGTCCTCGCACATTTCGCCATACGAATGATCCACAGCCGTCGCTGTTGTTCCGACACCGCTTTGGGTGCCACATGCACACGAGGTCCTTCCTCTCCTGTCCATTAACTTAAGTCCACGGACATCACTCAGGTCAAGTTTGCATTGTGCTCGGCACTTGTGATACCGTCACCGCGGCTTCGCTTGCCTAATACTGTTCAACCTAACCGATATTTCCCTCTTTCTTTGTCATGGCGCTCAAGACGGTTGCTCCACATTCGATGCATAGCTTCCAGAATTCCACACACTCCTACCAGTCTGGCCACCCGCTTTCCTATCCGATCTCTCGGCGCGCCCGATCTCGACCCAAAGATCTCTCCTCCTCCTTGGACTTTCACGAGTCAAAATCTTCCCTGCCCGGTCCCTGTCCACTTCATGGTGGTAGATTGTCGGAAAGTCGATCCTGCTTTTGCTTCCGACTTCCGAATCCGTGAGCGTCTCTACGGTAGGGTTTATAACAACTCCGTGCCTCCGTTTCTTTGCCCATCATCCCGACGGACATCCCATGCACCCTCTTTCCACCAAAGACGCTTCCCTGCTCATTGTGGCTGCTGGCATTGTAGGTGCATCCCATCTCTCTGTCGTTCGTTCTCCTGACGTGTTTCAAGGCTTGTCACCTGGTGTTTAACCGCTATGAGCCCGTCAACCCTCTCTCACATGTCGCCCTCCTCATCTTCGTTCCTGCCTTCTTGACCCGCGTCCTTCTGTTTAGCTTCCCCTCTGTCATCCGTGTTTTGGCATGCACTTACTTGCTCTATTATTCCACCATCATCGTCTCTGTACTTGCTTATCGACTCTCGCCTTTTCATCCCCTTGCCAACTATCCTGGGCCCATCCCATGTCGCATCTCGAAATTATGGATGGCTTGGGTTTCCTCAGCCGGGAAACAACACGAATATTATTATGAATTGCACCAAAAGTATGGTGACGTTGTAAGAATCGGTAAGACGTCTTACTTATACTCTTTCTATTCTCTACCTGACTGTGCAAACATTAGGTCCCAACGAGCTGTCCTTTCGCAATGTAGACGCTATTTCCCCTCTGATGGGAAACCTTGGCCTCCCAAAAGGACCGCGTGCGGTAATTTCACCTGTCTTGTGGAGCAATTGAATTTACTTGCTGTAGACTGGGACGGCCGTATGGCTGAGCAGACGAACATCCGATCATTGATATCTTTACGAGATCCCGCGGAGCACGCCCGCCGTCGGAAGCCGTGGACCAGAGGTTTCAGTTCAGCTGCGCTGAAAGGTTACGAAGAGATTCTTGGCAAGAGATGCTATGAGCTTGTGACCGCACTTGAGAAGCAACAACAACGACCCATCAACCTGGTTGAATGGGTTAGTCGCTTTACGTGAGCTTTCTCCCCTCTCTTTCCGCTTGTCACCTAATAAGACGACTGTAGATTTGACTTTATGAGTGATATGGCGTAAGCTGCTCCTCTTCGCTAGAACCCTGTCCCCATCTCACGTGTTGTGCAGATTTGGGGGAGGCTCAAACATGCTCCGCGATGGTGACGAAGACAATACTTGGCACCTGCTGGAAAGCGGACTACCGTACGTACATTGATCGATGTTCGGCTCAAGCGATGAACTGATTGGTCTTCTAGACTCGCTTTGGTCCTGACCCACGTTCCTTGGATAGGGAAATACTATGTTAGACTGCCAGGGATCGGTGCAGACTTGAAGAAATTCCGCGCGTTCTGTCGGGAGCGCGCATCGCTCAGACGATCTCACGGTTCTCAGTCCAAGGATCTATTCCACTACTTGGTAAGTAATTTGCAAACGTGCTCTCCGGGTTAGAGACTGAGTATATGCAATCCATCTCAGATCGATGAAGCGGGGGTTGAACGCTCCCCTCCCACATTGGCGGAGGTTACTTCTGACGGTGTTCTCGCCATAGTTGCAGGATCAGACACCACCGCAACGACCCTTAGCGCATTATTTTGGGCTCTATTAAGCCACCCCACTGCTTACCGCCGATTGCAAGCGGAAGTTGATCACTATTACCCACCCGGCGAAGATACCTCATCCACTGCGCACCACCCACAAATGAATTATCTCAATGCCGTAATGTGTGTCATTCCGTCTTTTTATAACGCTGAGCACAGTTAACACGATACCGTTTAAGTAATGAGACTCTCCGATTGTTCCCACCTGTTCTCAGTGGAAGTCAGCGTGGGGCAACCAAAAGCAGTGGAGGAAGGATAGTGGGTCCTTGGTAAGTCACCGAGCCATTTTTATTACTATGCTTCTCATTCCTCGACTTCCAGCTTCGTGCCAGAGGGAACGAGTGCTTTTGTTCATTTCTATTCTCTCCATCGCGATCCTCGTTACTTCTCGCCAATGCCCGACACCTTCTGGCCAGAGCGATGGCTCTCTGGTGACGAGAGAAGGGCCTTGGGATACCCGGACTCAAATGGCCCGGACAAGGTTCCTTTCAGGCATAATCCGGCGGCCTTCATCCCTTTCTCGATTGGGCCCGCGAATTGCGTTGGCAAAAATCTTGCGTATCAGGAGATGCGAACCGTTGTCTGCACGATGATGCAGCGTTTGGATTTCCGGTTTGCGAATGGATATGACCCCAAATCTTGGGACCGTGATCTCAAGGATTATTTTTTGGCGGTGAAGGGTGAGCTACCTGTGGTGTTATCTCCACGGGCATCGAGCAGATGATGGTGCAAGAATTCTGATGGTTTTGAGTTCACACTGAACTAGCGTAGAGCATCTAGTTATTTGCTATACTTCTTTTTTTAAACAATCTCGTGAATTGATAATGGCTCTGCAAGCTGTAATTCTAGTACGTTCCCTCGATGCACAGCCAGATTAAATGGCCTTCTCCATCCCGGAAGATGCCGCTCGCATCGGCAGGAAACCTTGCTTGAGTCTTTTAATTGATCACCGTTCGCAATCGGGCCGGAATGTGAGTGCTGGGAAACTTTGCCCTGAATATATACTTTTGCTGAGAATGGGTTCATGAACAATGTGTTTGTACACAGGTTTGGGCAGCGAGCATGCCAGTGGGATAGTTGTTGTCTAGATGGCACCTTATCAGTGACTGCCATGACCGAGATGACCAGCCTGATGCGATAGTCCTCGTCATTGTGATTAGTTAATTCGACTGAACTTCTATCCGTCCCTGTCGTGATTATTTGCAAGAGATAGATTCAAAGGCTAGATCTCCCTGCAGACACCCCTGAACAATCGGACTTTGGAATGAATTTCATGATGCCATTGACACATGAGTCAGGGTCGCTTCAGGTACGCCGAGAGTTGGAACTGGATAAAATTGATCACCTCTGTTTCAGAGGTGAGCCTCTGGTAGGAAGTAGGACTGAAAAGCATCCACCATACTAGTTACGGAAAGCGAGTATCTGAGGGCTCGATGGGCATGCCACGGTGACCGTCGCTGTAAACTCCGGGTCCGGTGCCGGGGCGAAGGATCGCGCACCACGACATGATTCCTCCGGTAGTATCTGTTGAACTTACAGAAACCGCAACAGACCGAGGAAGCAGTTTCGCTTGCCAGAGACAGACGCGGCGAGATTTTCCCAGTGACACTATTCAAATATTCATGAGCTGCCCACTTCTCCGCTCTCACCATCAAAATCTCGGCACCCGGATGATTGCCCCAAAACGGTCACCTGAGTGCTCATCTGAGCAAAAGCATGCCTCGAGGGCTAGTGGTCACTCAGGCTATCCAGCTGCCAAGGTGTCGCGTGTTTCGCTTTTCCATCTGGCAGGCGTTGAGAGTGAGAGAAATGTGGCATTTAGATAAACCATTACGTTTGCTGATGGGCCTGCGACCCTGCAAACGGGCCGCCGGGGCATTCGGATTTTTTTTGTAATTCGAGCGGGAGCGCAAGAACAACCGTAACATTCCCTTTTTCGTTGCGTTGTCCACCAATCAGACTTCGCGGAATGAATTAGAGAACTTGAAGCTTGAACCTTCAAGTTGTTACGCGTTAGAGTGGAGTTCAAATCTGCGCATATGTAGCAAGGCATCTAACAGATCCAACACCG
The DNA here is from genome assembly GCA_003316195.1 of Neoboletus brunneissimus. NCBI lineage: Eukaryota > Fungi > Basidiomycota > Agaricomycetes > Boletales > Boletaceae > Neoboletus > Neoboletus brunneissimus. Next base: position 26,439 of record QFEL01003251.1, read on the forward strand.
TTTCAGCTGATCTGAGGGGGACTCTCAGTTGCGAGTTACTTCTTAGATATCAAAAGGACTCCCAGGCTGGCCGTCGATTCAAATCTCCATCCTGACCGCCGCGATGGCGGCGGGGCCCCGGTACTTGCAGTTCTTGTCTGCGCTCTCTTCGGGCATACTCTTCGGTGGTACTAATGGCTTCTTGTGTACCGGTGGGTTCAATATCTTCGCCCGGGCCCAAACACCATCTTAACGCTCCCGAACGAAGCCTTGTGTATCCCGGAGCGCTCGTCCACCTGACGAAATTTCGGGTACCTCCTACAGGATCTCCGATGCTCTAGGACGGAGGCCGTATAGAGCGACGCCCTGTACAAGGAAGTCGTGTGTTCTCACATGTCAGGTACAGTCGCCCTTTCTTTTCTACCGGAGCTCATCACGAATTAGGTGATCCTTGTCATAGTAAGGTGCGATCAGACATAAAGTTCGCTTCGTGTTCACTAGAATGGCCTAGGCTTATTTCTGGGGAAAGGAGGTTCTCAGCGCCGTTAATCTACGGTGTCCGCAATAACAATGCCGGTCATGGGCATCGTCGCGGAACCGCCACAATCCTTCCCAGACGCAGTAGATCGGTGCGTGATCAGGGGTCAGATATGGCGATTGTTGGGCCTTACCTGCTACTTCCGGATTCGCAGTCAAAATCTTTCCATTGTTCTGGAAACGCCGTTAGCTTCTTCTCTATCGAATTCCGTTAGATTCAGTGTTTCATTCGTCTCGTCGCAGCAACACGAGGCAAACCGAGATTGCTACATAGTTTGTAGGTTGTCTTTTCGTGTGTTCCCGCGTGGGGGCAAATATTGCCCAGTTGTCTCAAGGTGTGTATTTCAAAAAAACGTGTGTCGACACTTTCCGCAGACTCACGACCCTGATTCATTTCGGCATGCTTCATGGCGGACGGGCGCTTCTAACCTTCTACTCGAGGCAAAGTTTTCCCAATCGGTTAACTGCCTATCAATTGATATGCATAGTGTGGTTTGCACCCAATGTGGTTGCCGCACCCGGCCTAGGAAAAGTTGAAGCTGCTAATTAGTTTGCAGGGCTACGAAGAAAGCACAATATTTTTTGTCATGGGCATTCGAATTTTCTCAATTTAAGCCTCGCTTTGCCTTCTATTCGTTCTAAATCCATCGTTTTTCTTTTATTTCTAGTCACGGCGGTAATCGGTCTCGAGGACAGTCGTTGCCCCGATATACACGGGTTTGATCAGGGTGTAAAGCTGATATACCGACCTTGCCCCGAATATGTTGCTTGCATGTTTTTGTGGGGTCGCGAACGGTCTAGCAGGGGCCAGTCAATGGCCAGACACGGCTTGTAACAGTCACCAGAGATAACGAACGGCATGTGGAGTCTAGAGCCTGGGGACAAGATGAGAACTAAAAGCGGATTTTGGCCTTAGCCTCGCGCCCGGATGACGCATGTCGCCCATCTAGACCATCCACAGGCTTACTTAAGGAGCCATTTACAGACCCCTAACACACTTGAAACCAATCCACTGGAATGTCCTTCATCCTCGCGGTAAACGCAGGCTCCTCCTCGCTCAAGATCTCGCTCTACCAGCGGGTACCAAAGGATCCAAAGGCACTATGCCTCCTCTTGACATCCGCTATATCTTCCATCTCTTCTCCCCCCGCCAGGGTCTCGTTTCAGCATGCTAACACAGGTCAAGCAGCCAGGCGTCTTGACCAGTCCGAACCCTCGATTCGCGACCACGAATCTGCATTCATTTACTTTCTGGACCGTCTCAAGGAGGACGTAAGCATTGATCGCCAACAGATCAAGCATGTATGCCATCGAGTTGTCCATGGCGGGGATTACACGGAGCCTACAGTCATCTCGGAGCAGTCCTACCATCACATCGAGGTATTGTCCGACCTAGCTCCTCTGTGAGTGCCTTTCTATTCTCTCCCGGTATCGTGATTAAACTGTCCTCTGGACAGGCACAATGGTGCTGCGCTGTCCGTCATAAGCGCATGTCTCAAAGCGTTGCCACACGCGCTATCAATCGCGTTTTTCGACACCGCATTTCACAGGGATCTGCCTCATCATGTCTCTACTTATGCTATCGATCAGAAAATCGCGCGAGCACGCCACTTAAGGAAGTACGGTTTCCACGGATTGAGCTGCAAGTATCCATCCTTGAACGGCGTAACTGTGCTCACGGCAGAATGACCAGATGCCTTCATCAGGCGCACGGTTGCCAATCATTTACACAAGGTTCACCCATTTTCCCGAACGGTCGAGGGTGCTTACACTGATGTTCCTCAGAACGAAGATGAATTGAATATCATTGCACTGCACCTTGGGTCCGGAGCATCTGCATGTGCGATTCGGGGTGGAAAGTCCGTCGATACATCCATGGGTCTCACTCCTTTGAGTGGAATGCCCGGAGCCACCAGAGCAGGAGACGTTGATCCCAGTCTCATTTTCCATTACACCAATGAGCCTCTAAGCCGGTTCAGTCACAATGCTGCAACACATAAAGAACTCCACATCACAAGAGCATGCTTCTCTCTTTACGTATCCTTTCTCCTGTACTCATCGCAAGAACTTAGGCAGAGGAAATCCTCAACAGTCAAGCAGGCTGGAAAGCCTTGACGGGAACTACCGACTTTGGAGAAATCACCAAGAAAGCTGACCTCGTTACCCCACCATTGGCTGCGGCAGAAAATCCTTATACCCTTGCGTTCCACATTGTGCTCGATCGCGTGTTACATTACGTTGGCGCGTATCACCTGTCCCTCCGCGGCAAGGTCGATGCACTGGTATTTGCGGGTGGGATAGGGGAACGAGGCCGGGAATTGCGGAGTGCCGTCGGGGAGGCAGTCAATAATTTGGGTTATTCGGCTATCAATGAGCACGTGAACCAGGAGTTAGAGCGTTTTGAAGATGTTATCATCGACATCGGAACGGATGATGGAGGAAAACGGATGCTGGTCTGTAGGACAGACGAGCAGTTTGAGATGGCGAGAGAGTGTTCGCTTACAGACGAGTTTTGGGTTTGACACGAGACGGTTGTATTGGCATTTGTACAGGTACAGTTTGAGGGTCCATACCATGACCGGATATGCTGAGTAGAGATATTTCGGGACTGAAAGGTGTGCCTTGCTTATTTAGATCTGTGCATCAGGGTGACCTTGACATGAGTACAATTTTTTGGCCGCAAACACGACAACGATAGCGATTTGAATCGGTCAATACTCTCACACCGAGAAGGGCATCCGTACGTTCCCTTGAAATGACATCCTTTGGCGGGCTCGGTTACGTTGTTCACGTTTCATGTGGCAATTCCGGATGGTGCTCTTGCGTCTTACTCGGGCGGGCTTATGGCTCTTGGATTAGAGTGGACACAAATCTGAGAATCGTAAACTTTGCCTGGCCGCTCACTGGCACTCCTGGAGTCATTTTCTAGTAACATAGGTGGCTACGAGCTTCAACGAGATCGGTGGGTGTTGCACCCGAGAATGGTTCGTTCTACCTGTGTAAGCTGGATTTCTTGTGTTTTTCTTTTAGTCCTTCTTACACTACCCTGTTGGCTCGGCCCCCAGCATTGAACAGCCCTTCGCCGCTGATATGCTGTCCTCACCATCGTCCAAACATGGTTACGTGCATCGGATGTCGAATGATGTCGGCGATTAAGATAGCGAAGTACCTGGGCACCGTAGGTAATAAGGTCTGGTGTCACCCTATAGTTCACCGAGCTAACAATTCCTTGTAGATATATAATTCAACAATACAGGTTGGCGTAAATTTACATGACATCGACGAAGAGCATCCCATGCAAATATATACTGCACTGAAAGAAACATCACAAACGCGTACGAACGGAGATGATCGAGGAAAGGATCTGGATCTGAGTCTGCTCGTATTGAATGTCTATCTCGCACCTAGCCAATGCAGGGCGGCTTTCCACACGACGAACGGTATCGGCAGCACGAAACCGGAGGGTGGGTCTTTCTTGAGCGTTCGCTCTTGGGCTGCAGCTCTTGCGAGCTCTGCCTCCCGTCGAGCCCTTGCGAGTTCTTCTTGCAGTTGTGCATTCTTCTGACGTTCCACAACCTCTCGTTCCGCCGCTTCCGCCTCCAGGCGTCTTCGATAATCGTCAGCCTCGGCGACTTGTCTGTGAAGCGCCGCTAGCTCCCCTTCCAGTTTCTTCTTGCGCTCGTGTTCTTCCGCCAACCTAGCTTTCTCTTGAGCCTCGGATGCCAACGCTCTCGAGAGTTCTGCAGCACGTTTTGCCTCTGCAGATCGACGTTCCTTTTCTGCTAGCTCTTCGTCCATCGCCTTACGAACTCGGGTAACTTCTTCCTCGACCTGCTTTCTGAAGGCTTCCTCGCGCAGCTTAGCTTGTTGTCGTTCTTCCTCGAGTCTTGCTAGGGCGGTTTCCCGAGCCTGCCTCGCCGCTTCTACCTCGTTCTCTCTCCGGACCTGATCTGCTGTGGTAGTCGTGTCGTTCTCCTTACGTTGGCGTGCGAGCTCTTCCTGCAGGCTTAGCCTGCGTTCTTCTTCCTCTCGCAACCTGAGGCGCAGCTGTTCCTCTAGCTGCTGAATACGAGCCCCCTCTGCTTGCCGAAGAGCTCGTGCCTCCTGTTCTTTCTTGTCGTGAGCTTCCTCTAGGGTTCGACGCACGCGTTCCGTTTCCTCGAGGATTTGCCTCTGATACCTCTCCTTTTCAAGCTGCAGGGCCATGTTCTGTTGTTCGAGAAGGAGGGCATGAGATTCCGCTTGGGCTTGGCTTGCAGAAGCAGCCTCGCGCTCGCGGCGCTCCTGTTCAGCGGCGACCCGCTCCATCTCTTGTCGAGCCTTCGCAATCTCGTCCTGCAAGCGAGCTCTTTCCCGTTCTTCCGCAAGCAGTCTGGCTTTTTCTTCCTCCTCCTTGGCCTTTGCCTGACGCTGAAGTTCTGCCTCGAGCGCAAGAGCTCGCTCATGCTCTGCCCTGACTTTCTCCGCCTGTTCCGCTTCGGCCCGTTTCTTCTCGGCTTCTACTCGCAGCATCTCTTGCTGCAGAGAACGGAGGTGCTCCTGGTGCCGAGCCTCGGCGAGCTCACGGGCCTTGCGCTCCTCTTCAAGCAGACGAGCCTTTCGCTCTTCCGCTTCTTTTTTCCCTTGCAAGAGTTCGGTTTCTCGTCGGGCATGTTCGACCTGCGACGTCTCGATTTCGTGGCGAGCTTGGAGGACCTGTTCCTGCAGTCCCTCGAGCTCCTCCACATAGTGACGATTTTCGGTCTCCATTGCTGCGATCCTTGATTCAAGTCGTGATTTCTCTGCCATGAAGTCCGCCGCCATGCGCTCGGAATCGTGTTGTATGCGCTCAATCTCCTTCCGCTTCTTGTCGACTTCCTCTTGGAGCTCCGATCTGGTCTCCTCGTCCTTGCTGCGCATTGCAGCCTCCATCTCTTCGCGGAGTTTCTTGAGCTCCTCATCGTGACGGTCAGCCTGCTCCTTCAATGCGCGGGAAAGCTCGGCTCCAGCAGCGGTATGGGCCAGATCTTTGCGTTCGTTCACGAGCTCGTGCTGAATCAGAAGCGTAGCAGCTTGGCTATTGATCAAATGACGAAGAACGGACTGAGCGCATGGCCGGGTGCCGTCGTGGCGGAGCAGTCGTGCGCCCTTTTCAAGGACGGGCTTGAAGAACTTGTCGTTGTTGGCAAGCTCCCGTTCTCGTGCCTCGCCGATCTTGGGGTCGACGTTCGACCACATGTTGGTCACGATGAGGACGTTTCGGAGTGTGCTATCTCCGCACAGTTCGCGGAAGATGCGAAAGTTGCGCTTCGACGTGCCGCCCATCCTGACATCGGAGATCCGGTGCATGTAGATGATACCGGCGAGCTTGGCGCCTTGCTCATACCTGTGTATGCGTGGGTTTTCAATCCGAAACGTCGTTTCTATGGGCTCCCCCACTGCCGATGTCAAGGAAAGCGACTTACGTGTTGGATAGATAGGCTGCGATGGACGAGAGGATGTCCGTGTCGCTACGAGACGTATCGTCGAATCCGGGCGTGTCGATCAAGGTGACGATGCGCCCGTTGAGGAGGAACGGTTTGGACGTCCGTACTTCAGATGTACAGCTCTCCAGGCCACGACCGACAGGCAAGTCGGAACCACTGGCGAGGTTGATAAACTGTAGTGAATTCCGGTGGTCAGCGATGCGTTCCCGATCTTAAGATGAAGCGGCGTACGGTTGATTTGCCACTTCCAGTGGCCCCCATCACGCTGTAAATTGTCCATGTTAGAGAACGACGACAAGGATGTGGGATGAAGATCTCGTACGCAATTTTGATCTCTTTTCCGCGAGTAGCCATGACGATGTTCTGGGCAGATTGACAGGAAAGCAAGGGATGATAATGGGCGAGTAGTATGGGTTTGGGGGGTATGTGAGGCGGAAGACGGGTGAGTTCAGCCCAGCAGACGATCGAGAGTATGCCTTATATACCCCAGAGTGCCTGCACCGTGTACTCCGTTCACAATGCATCGCGCCGTCATTAGAAGACGCATGTTGTGGCTCTCTACGCCAGACGACGAGACACGAAAACACGTTTTCAGCGTTTCGTTGATCGGCTATTAGACGGCCACGATGGATCCTGCTGCTCCGAACTGCCCCTGAACGAGGTGGCGTATACGGCGATTCGAGGTGCCTGCGGTGAACGAGAACATTGTTTCAACGATAATGCGAGCGTGTTCAAGGCTGTGACGAACATAACATAGGATTGGTGGAGTCTAGTACATCGAGATCTCCGTCGACGTCCAACCGTACACCCGGCGAAACTTGCTAAACAAAAGGAATAAACATGACGAGCCAGCTCGAAACGACTACAAAACGTGACGGGGCTGGGCCAGATCACCCTTCTTTCACCTGCAGCACTTCCTCAATTCTGCGTAATTCAGTCTGATAGTCCGACGCAAGCCGAGCTGCTTGACTCTGCGCCTTTTGCAACTCGGCTTCCACCTTGCGCACTTCATCCTGGAGCTCTCCTCGCGTCACCTCGTCCTGGCTGCGTTCAGCATCAGCCATCTCTTCCCTGAGAGCCTCCAGCTCCTTCTGGTGTCGCGCACAGAGCTCAGACATCTCCCAATTAAGCTGCTTAAATGCAGCGGTCTGGGTGATATCCATGCCTTCCCCCAACTCTCGCTGGATTTGGAGCACCACCGGCTCCTTGTCGACAAAGCTCTGGATGATCTGGTGAGCGGACTGCCTTGTGTTATCGTGCCGCAGCATCCTTGCCCCCTTATCAAGGATTGGCTTAAAGAAGATGTCCTTGGTAGCGAGTTCCTGCTCCCGGGCGTTTCCATCCTCCGCAGTGACTGTGCCCCACATATTAGTGACGATGATCACGTTGGGGTACGCTTCTTCGCCGCTAAGTCCCTGGAACATTCTGAAATCACGCCGAGCTGAACCCCCGACCCTCAGGTCAGAGATTCTCTGCATGTAAATGACACCAGCAAGGCGTGCGCCTTGCTTGTTGCTGTGGAGTCGGTCAGCCAGTGGCGAGCACGACTGGATGCAAGCATACGTGGTGACCAGGTAAGCAGCGATGAGCTTCAAGACGTCGGTGTCAGTCAAGTTCGTATCGTCGAATCCAGGCGTATCGATCAAGACAACTTGTTGTCGGCCCACGTAAAAGGGCATCGACGTCTGCACTTCATTGGTGCAGCTTTCCAAGCCGGCACCTTCTCGAAGGTTGGATCCCGACGCCAGGTTGATGAACTAGAGTCGGGCCATGAGCGGGCCAGCCTCATGAAAATCGGCCCAGGGACGAACCGTGGTCTTTCCACTACCAGTGGGCCCCATGACCCTAATGTGACTGATAAGCACATCTGTGGGATGGCGACCGCAAGGAGGACAACGTACACAATGTAGATGGTTTCGCGGGCTGGGGGAGCAATTGGGGACTTTGGAGACTTTGGCTCCTCGTCAGCAAACTTGTTCAGTTGCTTGCGTCTGGTGCATGCCAAGATTTGGCCCATTGTCGGTGAGTTGTGAGGGAGGAATGTGAACTCTGGCGAACGAGATATCCGGGACGGAACTGACGTTTAATGCAGCACGTGTTGGCCTAGTGGTGTATCACATCGGGTCACGCGATGGATTCGCCTTGCGTTGAGGGGGTGCTCAGAAGCGTGGCTTCCATTTGTCTGGTGCTATTGCTGTGATTCTGTAATTCATGCGGGTTGCCGGAGAACACGCGTTTATGCCGTTGGATGGACAATTGTCTGCATGAGCCTGAGGAACGCGACTCCTGGCGAAACTCGGAATAGAATTGAGCAGGTTAGGAGGTCGACTTGTTCGAAAAAGAAAGGAAGAGGTATGGGTGGATGGAAGAAGAGAAGATGTCCATGGGCCGCGTTCGCTGATAAGAGCCCAGAAAGTTCCAGGGTCATTTCCAGCAGAACGATCGCTGAGAACGTGACTGTCGACGGATTCCAGAAGAGCTGGCAAGGGCGAGATAACAAAGATGGATCATCCAACATAGACGAGTCGGCAGGCAGTGCGTTCCCGCCAGCTGGGTGAGCTCACCGCGTGTTCGCCTTTTCTGCCCACAACCAAACTCCCTCGTCTCAAGCCAGAGTCCGGACGACGTTCCATCTTTACTGACGATGCCACGGCTGTCCTGCTTTCCAAAAAAATGGCGTGTGATCCAACTTGCTCCGAAAAAAAAAAGTGGCCTGATGTTGACGACAACATGCGCGCGCTATATAAATTCGTTTGCGCCGCATCTTCGTTCTCCACGTCCTCGTCGGTCCCATTTTCTTCGCGATGGACATCGTTCTAAACCTCTGCGACGAGTATTTTCTCGATAATGTATGGGCCCGCATCGTTCCGCTCAGCGACCCCTTTGCAGAGCACTCCTTCCTCGTCGCCAACGCCTCAATGGTAGCGCTACCGCCGCAGTCTGCATGGCCCCGAGACTACATTCCAAGACAGTTGTTGTCGTTGTTCGTGATCACGCTGGTTGGCATCCACCTCCTCTACTTCCTCTTCGCCGCTTTATCCTACAAATTCATCTTCAACCACGAAATGATGCGGCACCCGCGGTTCTACAAAAACCAGATTCGATCCGAGATTCAATGCAGCATGAAAGCATTTCCTGCCATGACGCTACTGACGCTCCCTTGGTTCCAAGCCGAGGTCATGGGCTATTCCTGGTTGTACGACGATGTGTCCGAGTACGGATGGCTCTACTTGGCCCTATCAGTCCCGTTGTATGTATGGTTTCATCGACCGTTGCTCACGCTGACACATCTCCAGCTTCCTGCTATTCACTGACTATCTCATATACTGGGTCCATCGTATCCTGCATCATCCCGTGCTTTACAGGACCATCCACAAGCCCCACCACAAGTGGATCAGTGCGTGCTGTCGGTTCTCTTGTTTTCCATCGGTTAACATACTTTCCTCAGTACCGACCCCTTTTGCATCCCATGCATTCCATCCGGTGGACGGGTATTTACAGTCCGTGCCGTACCACCTGTTCATATTCTTCTTCCCTCTTCACCGATGGTTGTACCTCGGTCTCTTTGTATTCGTCAACTTATGGAGTATATTGGTATGATGAACCTTTTGCTGTAGTTCTGACGTTGATTTTAATATTCACCTGTACAGATCCATGATTCCGATATGATTACCGGCCATCCCCTTGAACACGTCATCAACGGTCCCGCACATCACACGTTGCATCATCTTTACTTCACGGTTAACTACGGTCAGGTACTCACCGCCCCTCTTGATAGAATAATTTACAGCCGCTAATCTCCTATCAACAGTACTTCACGTGGGCGGATCGTGTATCTGGCTCGTATCGCCAGCCAGAATCGCAGCTTGACCCTATGCTGGAAGTTCCAAAGGAGAAGACATTATGAGTTCCGTATTAGGTTGTGGTTACATAGACTGATCTCGAGTACATCTACCTTGGAGTTACTAATGTGTGATGAATACATGTTCGATGCATGCTTCAGTTGTTAGTTGAACGACGCCGAACGTACGTGTAGTCGTCGACCCACGAATATTATTCTACAAGCACCGAATGTTAGACTCTCGTCGACCAGACTACTTTGCCGCTACGCAAGCGTGCGCGTCATCTGTATCTTGCGTCCCGAACACTGTCGACACAAGCCTTGGGATGTGGTAGGCGTCGTGAATGACGTCATGGACTGGCATGGCGAGGCGACACGCGCTTTGTGGGTATCCAACACGGCGTGACCTTTGCTGCGACGGACCCTGTGTCGAGGACGACGACGTCCACACCACAGTCACGCACGACGGCAACCTTGGACTGCGCGGGTGGTCGAGACGATGCGGCGACAGCGGGCTTGGCAAGAGGGGAGGCAACAGCAAGGCCGACACTGGTATTGGCCCCTCAGACCTCAGATGAAGGGCGCACCGTCCACCCTGAGTGCGAGGGCATCGAGGGTAGCCAGGGCGTGAGGCCTAACCCACGAAGCAGCGTGTCTGTGAGATAGGTCTCTGGGATGGCGGCGAACTGCGCCGAGGTCATTCCCTGGGGAAGACTGATGCCAGAGGCGATACCGAAGCATGCAGTACCAGCGTGAACTCGGCGTATCCACCAGGGGATGCATTTTCACATTGGTAGGGGCGGTGAGCGAGATGAAGATAGACCCCGGAACTGCCTCCCCATGCCGCCATCACGGGCGGCCACGACGTCGCCCTAGTTCCAGCTTCCTCCGTCTACGTCGTGTCTCGACGAGCACAAGAATGGTGTTGAAGGAGAGACGCTGGCGGACGAGCGCGTTGTGTACGCATTGCGTGGCGTGAGAAGGACTGCAGTCTCGTCCAATTCCTCTCCTACAAACGACTTACTGCTCTTCCCAATTTCTTGGTGCCATGTCTTTCTTTGGCACGGCGGCCGAAAAGGACATCGAGGTCCCAGAGCCACCCTCGGATTCCATATCAGCGCTCGCATTCTCCTCTGCCGCCGACTATCTCGCCGTAGGCAGCTGGGACAATAATGTACCTCGTACTTTCTTCGCATCTCGCCAGCCATTGACCCGCAATCCAGGTCCGTTTGTACGAGGTCGGCGCAGGTGGTCAGACACAGGGAAAGGCTATGTATGCCCACCAGGGGCCCGTACTCGGCATTTGTTGGAACAAGGTGGGCCCCATATCATCCCCCGTCATTCGAAATCCTCTCAGTCTTCCCAAAGGATGGCAATAAAGTGATCTCAGGCGGTGCAGACAATGCCGCACGCATGTTCGACATCACAAACGGCCAGACAACACAAGTCGCGCAACACGATGCGCCAATAAAAGTCGTCAAGTGGATAGAAACACCACAAGGCGGTATTCTAGCCACCGGCAGTTGGGACAAGACGCTCAAGGTCCGCGCATACCGTCATCAATCGCGAACTCGGCGCTGATCCCATCTTTTTCCACGTTGGACAGTACTGGGACCTCCGCTCGGCAACTCCTGTTGCCACAGTGCAATTACCGGAACGTTGCTACACCATGGATGTGCAATATCCTCTCCTCGTCGTTGGCACTGCGGAGCGTCATATTCAAATATACAATTTGACAAATCCATCCGCACCATACAAGGTCCGTTCATGATGTCACACGTCCAACTGCACCCGTTTAATGTAGGTGAATGTCAGACCATAACATCCCCTTTAAAGTGGCAGACGCGTGTAGTGTCCTGCTTCACCAACTCCCCAAGTAGTGGCTTTGCCGTCGGCAGCATCGAAGGTCGCGTGGCTATACAGTACGTTTCTACCATGAGAATTTTTCTCATGCTTAATATGTCCTTTATAAAGATACGTCGAGGACAAGGATAGCACGTGAGATTTTTCGTCAACCAGGAACTGCCAGCTTCTGACGTTCGTCACAGGAATAACTTTTCTTTCAAATGTCACCGCAAAGATCAGACCCCGAACGCAAAAGATCAATCGTTGGTGTATGCTGTGAACGACATCTCGTTCCACCCTGTCCACGGAACTTTCTCAACCTGCGGTGCGCTTCACTCACACACACTACAACGTGTTTCCGTTCATGCATCTATGAATAGGCTCCGACGGAACCATTCATTTCTGGGACAAGGATGCGCGTACGCGGCTAAAGAGTATGTTTTAATGTACTGGACAGGTAGCGACCTGCTCTTATCCTTGTGTTTACGCAGCGTTCGAAGCTGCGCCAGGCCCGATCAGCGCCACGACGTTCAACCGCAACGGCACGATCTTTGCGTATGCCGTCTCCTACGACTGGTCAAAGGGACACAGTGGAATGACCCCGGGTCATCCCAACAAACTCATGTTACATGCATGCAAGGAGGACGAGGTGAAGAGGCGACCGAAGAAGTAGACGAAACCGTAGCCTTTGCCAGTAAGCGTATCTTACCTCGAAGTTTGTACATGCATTACTCGGTCGTCTCTCGATGTACAATAATACCATCTAAAGTACTGCTGATTGCTTACGACTCTGTTTCGCTCAGCCGGACACGCTCGTGTGTTCGTTTTCTTTTCTTGAACTCAGGTACCCGCTTGATTCAAACTTCAGTCCAAGCCGTCCTTGATTACAATGAGTTGAATGAACCACCGACGTCGGCTTCTTAGAGTGACCCCTACGAGATACATGCCTCTTGCCACCAAGAATAATTACACGATACGCACAGAAGAACGACAAGAGAAATACATCATGCATCTGCCCGCAGATATTTTGCAACAATTTCCGAAACGCGACCGTCGATTCGAGACAAGACCACGATCGTCTCGTCCTGATAATTTGAACAAAAATAAATTTCAGAAACAATTTAGAAAAGTATTTTTGCTGTTGTTGAAACTCACCCAGAGCTTGGAAGAAAAGGCCTCGCCCTCGGGAGTGAATACGAAATCGCTCTCTTCGGCGATCTGGCAAGAGGACAGATACCGACCGTGCATCAAACGTTCTTCACCGGCGACGGCGGCGTGGACGAGCGTCTTGCTCCCTTCCTCTGTCGAACGCGCGAAAAACACGTTTCGAAGGAGGGGGAAGACCCAACCGATGTACCACTTGTTCTCCACCGCACGAAAAAGGTTCGAGCGACAGTAACCTGGGTTTACTGTGCAAGCGACGACGGGCGTGGGGTCAGGAAGACGCGCTGCGAGTTCCCGAGCGAAAATGACACTTAAAACTTGAGAAGTGTTTCTTTTTGTTGGTATAGTGCTAGTGTATGTGCATGCATGACATGAATGACTCACGTTTCGTGACGTTGTAGCGAGCGACGCTGGATCGTGTGTGGATGACAACCCTTGAATCATCGACCTGGCAATGGTATGACGAGAATGACGAACCTGGAGCTAAATTTTTGGCTATTGATGGTTCCGAGGATGTCGGTCCATGTGTCCGAGTTTTTCAAGCTGGAAGCGGCGAGATAATGCCCGAGGCTCGACACGACGACCAGGCGTGGCGTGGTATCTGCAGTAGACGCGTTCACCAAGTATGGCAGGAGCAGAACGCACAACAATGCAGTGGACAGATAATTGACTTGCAGCCTGACGCGAATGAATAAAAAAAGGGAAGAGGAGAGGGATAAGATCACTCGGAAGGAAAACAAAAAAGAAGAAGAAATAGCAAATGTACATACATCACTTCCCAGCCATCTGGCGTCTGAACGTAATCGGGACGAAACACGCCAGCGTTCGCAACGAGCGCGTTCAACACCCCATTCTCCTCCGCTGCGAACCGATCAGCAAACGACCGTACGTTTTCAAACGAATCCAAGTCGAGCGGCCAAGCAACCACGTTGGGCCCAACAATGTCGTCTACAGCCGCCCGCGCGAGGATAGCTTCCAAAAGTCGATGCACGATGTGGTATCAGGTTACCCGGCGAGCGCGTCAGTACGTCGTCGTCGTCGCTTCGACTTGGTAATGTGACCTACATTCCCGCGTCTGCTCACACTGGGCCGAGTCTCTGCTCGTTGCGACGAGCAGTCTGGGCTCCATCTTGGCGAGGCGTACTGAAGCTTCGAAACCCAGCCCGACCCTGGATCCAGTGACTATGAACGTCTTGGAGTTGACATCACCTACTGCTCTAGGTGGAGGGAGCGTCGACCGTTGCTCGCGGAAGAACCGACTTAGGCTGAACACCGCCATGATACAGTACAGATGAGACGTTCGATGGAGAAAGATCGGGAAACGAAGGATAAGAAGAGCTTTACACGAGCCTTGCGCGCGAAGACGATTCAAGGTGTTCAACTTTAATTTCCCTGAACGAGAATACGTACTTGCATTCAGTTACTGATCAACATGGCGACATCGTGCCAGTGTGGTCGTCACGATGGGGTGTCGAGCCTGAGCGCTGGGTCATTTGCATACCAATAGTTGTATTGCATCGACTACCGTCTCTGGTGCACTTGTATGATTTCGGAGTAGCGCAGAGAGGTTGATTGCAAAAGTGTTTCCGGAGGGGACGCCCGCAAAGTCCGTTCTGTAGCACGTCGCATATAAAGTGATTGGCTTCCACTCGTTGCTCGAAGGCGGGTTGGCGTAATGGTAACGCGCTAGTTTCCGGCGCTAGAGATTCTGGGTTCGAGTCCCAGGCCTGTCGCTTTTTCTTTTTGCGATTCCTCTCCCCTCGCGATTCAGCCGTCCAAACGAACTCTTAACACACCTGTTAGGCTTTCTTAGAGCTACCGAACTGGCTCAAAGTTTATGCAGACAGATTTGGACTTTATACTAAAATTGTACCTACATCTGTTGAGACTACTCTTACACAACTTGAACAACAATGGTGAGTATGCTCGATTGAATCTGTCACAACTGTCCATTCTCGAAGACAGGAGGCTCAAAGGTGCCCTCAGGGTCTGAAACGCGAAGTCAATCTACAACTGGGCAACATGGATCTAACGTGGGCTTACCTTGCCCTTCGCGGTATATATATTCCTTGTCCTTCGTTGCAAGGTGCATGATATAACTCGCTGTCTCATGGGCCCCGATTGCGACCTTTGCATTGTGGAATACTGCAGCACGAACAGCGGCTGCAGCCACATGATATCTCGAAACGTTGTTGCACAGCATCATCTAAACACATCTTTGTCAGTTACGGACTGACGATGTAAAACTAACAAAACGAACATCAAAAGGAGATGTCGTGGTTCCTTCTTCTTGATACCTATGTGTTCACCGTCAGTATCACATGAGACCCAGTCAGGAAAGTGTTGCAACTGACCCCGCAATTGTGATCCTTTCGATATTGGGCCGACCAAATAGCAAACCCTTGAGCTCGATTGGGTAGCTGTGATAGTTGATGATGATGCGCCTATCCGGAGTGAAAAGCGAATCAAAGTCTTCATTGCTGAGCGCGTGAGGGTGACTTCCGGGGGGACCGAGGATCATGAGATCCGTCACATTCACGACGCGTACACGGAGGCCGGGGCTTAATTTGCGGAGGAGAGCTGCTGCTGCAATCACCTCGAACGTAACCTCCGTACCGATGCCAGCGAGGACGCTAGGCTATTTGTTAGAAGCGTACTGCAGAGGCGAAGAAAAGCTCATACACATCTGGATCCACTCCCTCGTCAACGCTTGCAAACTTCCAGACAGAGGCACCAGCCACGCAATGCTTCGCAAGAGTTAGTTGCATGTTATCCAAAGTCGACCAAAACACGTACACGATTGGCCTCCTCCGGACTTAGCCACACCGTGGTCGGCTGCTTACTACCAACCATGAGATTAATGTAGTTTTTAGCCCTCAAACAGTGCGCCATCGTAGAAAGGAAACAATTCGCATCAGGTGGGAGGTAAACGCGCGCAAGTTTCGGTTTCAGAGCGAGTAAAGCGCCGATGAACGAAGGGTTTTGGTGAGAGAAACCATTGTGTTCCTGTCGGGCCCAGGTGGAGGTCTCCAGGTAGTTGACAGAGCCAATGTCATGGCGCCAATCAGTCTCAAAAGCCTAAGGAATGAAAGTTAAGGCACCGCAGAAGACGGCGAACGGGCGATGCAAACCATCTTCGCAAACTTGCTATATTGCACCATCATGGTGTGGATGATGCCTATGAAGGCTTCATACGTTGGGAAGAGGGCCGTCCTTCCTGTCAGCGTATATCCCTGGAGCATGCCCTGACAAGTGTGTTCCGAGAGGATTTCGATAACGCGCCCTCCCTGAGCTCGAGATGCGACGTCCCACTGCAAATTTCGCCCGGTGATGTCGAATACAGCATCGAGCTTATTCGAAACTAGCTCGTCGGGGGAGAAAATCCTAAAGTTGGATGGATTGCTTGAAAAAAGAAAGTCTAAGTTACTGCAAAGAATGGAAGACATGAGGCGCTCACTTTCGAATGACCTCACGAAGGAAAGTTCCTACTGTTTTCATGCAGCTTGCCTCGCCGCCGCTTTGGACACCGAATGGCATCCACTCAGGAACTGCCAGCGGCCGGAAGGCTGCATAAGCCTCCTTCCTGAAGCCGAGCCTCTTCTCCCTGGGATCAGGAATAATCTGCGTGACGTCGTCCGTGGGTGCACCTTCGACCTCGCCGGTTGCGCCGTCAGTGACGAAGAGCTCCTCGGGATGGTAGCTGTCCAACCAATCCTGTAGCATCTTGAGCTCTCCCTCCGACGTCTTGGCCTCGGGAAGCGGTACTTGGTGTGCACGGAATGAACCTTCTATAAACTCCCCATGTAACTCTTTCGGACCCGTCATGCCTTTCGGCGTTCGTAAAACCAGCATTGGCCAACGAGGCTTGACAATGGGATTCCCAGAGCGTGCTGCGCGTTGAATACGGGAAATCTCGCCGAGGGCCCATTCCATAGCCCCGGCGAGATCTCGATCAATGTTTTGCATGTCGTCAACGATATAAACTTGGTAGCCATACCCACTGGAGATGCATTCGTAAATGCCCATGTTTAGAGTGATGAAACGCTGACCTAAACAACGCAATCAACTCCTTGTCATCCATACATCCAAAGATGGTGCG
Source organism: Neoboletus brunneissimus (assembly GCA_003316195.1). NCBI lineage: Eukaryota > Fungi > Basidiomycota > Agaricomycetes > Boletales > Boletaceae > Neoboletus > Neoboletus brunneissimus. The sequence goes on from QFEL01003251.1 coordinate 43,369, forward strand.
CTCTGAAATCTTAAACCCATTGAGGTGTAGAATGGGGATTACAGCGCCCGACTCCGCAGGATCGATAAATTTGTATCCGTGCCATGCGGTTGCAGTGGGGCCAGTCTCGGCTTCCCCGTCACCGATTACGCAAGTGACGACGAGGTTCGGATTGTCCATGACAGCACCAAATGACACGCTGAGAGCATATCCCAACTCTCCACCTTCGTGGATACAGCCGGGTGTCTCGGCGTTAATATGACTGAAAAACGGTCAGCTTCAATTAGTGGGAACGACGCAGAGCTCACCTCGGGAATCCTCCGGGCGTACTGAACTTCGTGATGAGTCTTGTCAAGCCAGCTCTATCGCGAGAATAACGCGGCCAGAAACAGGCGAGTGCTTCCTCCAACCAAAGACAAGAGAGAATGGCGGGTGCACCGTGGCCTGATTAGCGATGAAAGAAAACAATCAGTGCACGAACCTCAGACGTTCTCAGGAACAAAACTCACCTGGCCCTACGACGAGTAGAGCATCAATATCGGCCTTCTTGATGATGCGGTTCAGATGTGCATATACGAGGACGAGACCGGGACAGGTTCCCCAGTGGCCAAGCAAGCGAGGCTTGATGTCGTCAGAGGTAAGCTTTCTCTCGAGGAGAACATTGTCTCTCAAGAAAATCATAGCTAAGGACCGCGCGCCTGAGCATGAAAGGACGGGTGAAGGAGAGGTTAATTACCAGCAGCGATGTAATTCGCAGCTCGCGTGAACTTGCGGAGGGAGGCGAGCTCGGTGGGTGTGATGACGAAGTCATCGCGGATCTGTGCGCGACAAGCTTGGACACAATCGGGGAGATGAGACAGGTCAGGGGGTGGGTTGGGTTGAGCGAGACACTGAGCGGGCATTGTGTGGTTGATACACGGTCGCAAGTAAAAGGGAGAGATGACTGGTCCCTTAAATACAAGAAATGATGATACCATCAAACATGACCCGGCCTGAAACCCCTGACCTGACGTGGCCCCAGGGGGGACCGGGCTTATTCAGACCTCAAGGCCAAGCCTAGATAGTGAGTGGGGCCTGGCCTGGCCTTGGCTGCAAGCATCATCTGGTCCAATGTTCCGCGATCATCGTGGCGGCTGTTGCCATTCGGAAAGTGATATCGAATCCGGTCCAGCCTAGAACGTACGACTGTACATGCTTCCCAGTTTCAGGCCTGGTTTGGGGAAATTAAGACCGACCAGATCGGTTGGCCGTCTACAACAGTAAAATAAATAAATAAATCAAATCTAACACTCCGCATCACGTAGGTTTGGCCCCTAATTCAAAGAGTGTAACCCAAAAAGAAACTCACTCCGTAATTGTCGTTAGTCAATTAGATTGTACATACATGTCTACATATGGTACGTGCATACTCAAAGTCTATTTTGACAGTTGGAGCGAATAGATCGTTCGAAACAAAGTACAGAGTCAACCTAGAAGATCCGTGCGAGAAGTGTCAAGCAATAACTACCTCGGACAAGAACGTGATGGCATGGCGTCCAGCGGTCTTTATAACATTAGTAACTGTTTGCTAGAATATCCATACACCTGCACACACAGCCGCGAGGAGTGACGTGCCAAGCGCAGCGACCGGCGCTCGGAGCGACCGAGTACCACTCCACCCTGGAGGTACTCCAAGAACTACAGAGGGCTCCGTGAGGTGATATGTGGATGTTACAACCTGGCCTTGTGCGTTGGTTGCGATTAGGGTATATTGGTCCGAAAGCATCGGAAGCGCAGTTGCACCTACTGCGGGCGAAGCAAGCACTGGTAGGTACGTGCTAGTCCCGAGTTCCGACCCAACGATTTCGCCAAAAGTCGCAGGGATAGATGTGTTGAAGGCGTAGGGTGGCGTCGTATACGTCGGGGTCGCTAATGGGTAGTTGGGTGGCGTGGTTGCTACGGTGGCAGACACAGAGGAGAAATAGGATGCGACGATACCAGTGGGCTCCACAGTTGCCGAAGAGTTTGTGAGCGCATACAAGCCGATCATTGGAGGTTGAACATAATCAATACCATAGCTGTATATGTGAGTGTGTGAACGCGAGGGAGAAGGTTCGTACCCTACCTCCAGACAGAGTACACTGTGCGTAAAAATGGCGTTCCTAGGAATGTCGTTGTAGAAGCAATTGGCAAGGAGCAGTGGTCGCTCTTACCAAGCTGCCAGTCGATACCATCTGCGCTGGGCGGCAAAGCTTTCGGCCAGGACAAACATAGAACGGGATTGCCTGCCATAGGACCGATGAGATAGTCGGTAGGCTGCAGAACAAACGCAGTCCCATCTCTGCTACATTCGTTAGCAGGAGCTTATAGGAGGTAGCTGTCGCATACCCAAAACTAAATGTCATGGTCGCAGATGAGGTGCAAGGGATCGCCCATTGTCCACCTGTGAATCATTCAGTCAACCATCGGAATGTCCGGCAGTCTCTACTTACTTTCATCCACAAGCCGACTCTCAGGGAAGAGTGCAAACAGTCGCGTCACCTACAAAGCAGAGGTAAGTTCGGAGGTATACATACACGTAGTCGAGATTACCCACATCTTGGTAGGGTCCATACAATCCAGGAGTTCCTCTACGTAGGCTCACCCTCAGTATGCCATACCCATGATCCGATCCGACAGCACTTACACATCCAAAAGTGCAATCGAAGAATTCCCAGTTGGTCCGGGATACGTGGGTATTGGGGTGAGCGCACTCCCGTTTACCTACCGGAAGGTGAGCAAGGACCAAGTACTATTTTTCATGGTACATACCGCGAAGCCTGTGATATGTATGGCCCAGTACATATACCCCGAGGTATTCGTCTGTGTTCCTACCGGAGAAAATGGAACTACCTCATTCCAGACAATCATGCTCGCATTCTGTACAACCGAGACATCGATAGCACCTAGAAGTTGTTGGTGAGTCCAAAAGCTTGCCGACCAGTGTGACAGAATTGCCCTCCACCTAACGCGAGCGTTCCAGTCGAGTTTCTTGTCAAGCGCAGTCCAAAAATGGGATAGTCGAGTATGCCTTGCTGAGACAAACTTGCGAGAAACGGGGGGGCTGCAAACCACAACAACCGATGAGTTCGAAAACACCGACCTTACACACGAAACACGCACCATTTGGGGCAGATGCATAAATTTCCGACAGCCGAGGAAACCCAAGCCCGAGAACGCCACTGATATCATCGATGAGCGTGACGTTCGAGTTCGTCATCACCCCTACGGGTTTAAAACAAGGTTGCCGTCGGTCATTGAAATGCCACGATGAATCAGCATGCTCACCGAAGGCTTGACTGGGCACCGTAACATTCGAGACCTCGACGGACTCTCTTGCCACGAATCCCGATGCGCCTTGAGGAATCCACGATGTCATTCGACAGCGCAACAGCAGAAACGCCGAGAAATACTTACCGGTGCCGTCGGCATAACTAAGGCTGAACACGGTGTCGTTGTTATTGACCGAAACGAACGTTGGTGACGCATAAGTTAATGGGTACTTTGGGACAGCCGAGCAGGTTTTTGTGTTACAGTCCGTTGAGACCAACCAGACTACCAAACGACGTCGTTTTCAGCGGAGGCAGAGTATATAGAGGATTCCGACGAACAGTCAGATGACCCAGTGTCTATTGACGCGCGAAAGCTGATTTGGCCTGCCTGAATAACAGCATAGTAGGTACTTGAAGGAATGAGCGTGCCTGGTTCTACCAGTTGTGAACGAGTGCTTACCCGTCGTCAGCTAACGAGACAGGAGAAATTCCATTGCTATTCGGCGTAGACTTAGTACTGTTTGACTGAGATGTATTTGACACCGGTTGGCTCGCCTGCAAACTCGGCGGGGATGTCGATGAGTTTGCCAAAGCTGTTCCCAGACAAAAAGCAAGAACGAATAAAGACGATGCTGAGAACGAACGTAACATCTCAGTTCCTGCGCTGAGCATCTACTGAGATTCCAAGCATCCGACGCGACTCGACTAGTATGAGTGCATGCGAAAGCGGTGAGTAGAGGGAGAAATCCCGTCTTGATCAACGAAGCGACGCCGACTGCGACCGGGGTAATAAACAATGGCCGAACGACCACTGCCCTGCTAAACTTAGCCTACAAGAAGTCAACATCGGCAAAAGGTTAATGTTATCGGGGACAGCCTAAACACAGGAGATGGACCTATTCGAGGCATGGGCTTAATCAAAGGATATCTAATATCGCAGAGCAGGCCAGACTACTCAGGTTGTAGGAAGACAGGTATCCAGAAACACACATAACTACAAATGTAATACATCCAAAAATTCCGGAACGAACAGAGTTACGGGATGGAGAGCGTACGCTGTAATAGGACGAGGCTGAAAGACGAAGAAGAAAGGAAAAGGAGTGACGGGTATGACAGAATGAATACGGCATAAGTAACGAGATGAACTTCTGAAAGATAGGTGTGGAGTGTCCGAGAGAGCCGTTCACCGCTTAGCAAAGACTTTTTTCAGGAGAGCAAGCACCTTTGGCACGTTCAGTTGAACATACTCTAGGTCTAGCAGATGTTTGTTATCTTTTTGCTGTTGGCTCGATTGAGTACCGCGTTAAACAGAATGGGGAGGTGAATACCTTCTCCAATAGATCATCAATTTTCAGATCCATCTCAAGAATTGCTTTCTCCCGTCCCTTGTAGTGTAGTGAGATGATAAAGGTTCCGGGGCTTGGTGACGTAATATTAAAGTAGATGTTCGGGCGACTACAGCAAAGGGCCAGAGTCGGACGATAACACACTTATAGATCCAGGGAACTCACCGATTGTCTGGGACATTGCTCTCGACAATGATCCCTTCCTTCTCCAGTTGTGCATGAGTGAATCGATAGGGACCAAGGACAACACTCCGTGAGGGCTTCCTTTCTCTTCCGCCAACGGTGACGACGCCGACACCCGTCGTGCTTCCCTTGTCCTTGGAAGCAGTTAAGCGAACGTTTTGCAGGTATGCCTTGTATTGTTCAAGCTGCGAACGCAAGTAGCTGTTGTGATCACAAATCGTTTTGTAGACGGCCTCCAGAGACTTGGTCTCTAGTAGCACCTTGTCGCGGAGATTACCCAAATGGACGAGTTCTGCAGACACCTCTTCTTGCATGAGCTTGTAGCCGTCTACCTGGTCGATGACCTTTAACTCCTCGAGCTCGCGTAGCATCTCCTTGACCTTGATACCCCTGCGCACCAGGGTGGCGTCTTTGGTGGTCGCCGCGCGTTCCGCTAGCGCTGCGAGATTGTAAGGCCGCTTTTCGGTAGCATGGGGGAGAGAACGTAAGAGTTGGACGAGGATGGACTTTGTTTCCATGTATAGCATGTCACTCTGGGAGATCGAGTCCATAAGTGCGGTGTGGAGGTCTTGGACAGGGGTCTCCCAGCGGCTGTACAAGTTCAATTCAATAGTACGATTCTCTTTACGGGGGACCTGAGACGGAGCAGGGCCAAGTTCATCGGTAAGAATGCGCAGATGCTGCTTGTCATTCGGTGACTGCGCGGTGCTAAGTGAAGGGATGTTGTTCAACGGTCAACTTACTCACCAGGGTTTCGATATGTTGCAAGATCAATGCGTGAGTGTTGTACAACTCGTTCATAGTAATGTGAATCGTAAGATCCTTCTTGGAGAGTGCCATGTATTGATCCATCTGCGTGTAGACGTTACCATAAAGTCCGAGTTCCAGTCAAAGGATCACGCACCTCCAGAGTGTCATAAAAGTCGCCAACCTCGCACAGGCTATTGAGGAACTGGTTGATCCGCGCCTTGTTATTCTCGACGAATGGATTCAGTGTGATCATGTATGCCTCCTTTGCGTAAGATGGTTTATTCGCGAGGTTCTGGAGCATCTTTGCTATCTATGGAATGCGAGGTTAAGAGGCATCCACGATGGATAATCCCAACAGCGACGGCTCACTAGTGTCAACGTCCGCCGAGGATGTTTAGCGGGTACGCCATCGACTAACATGTACGCCTGGGGCGTAACGATGGCAGGATTGATGAAACGCAGGAAGAAGAAGCCACCTATGAGGGAGCAAATGGCGTAATCCGTAGCCTCTGGATATTTCCGCTGTCAAGATGTGTCACTGGGTAGGAATGAGGAGGAAGAGCAGCCATCGTACACGAGTCAGACTCCTGATTTGTTTGCAAATCCACCGAATGCCATATGGAACACTTTCCATGCTCTCGATGATGGTGACGAGGAAGCTGTTGGCGATCTCCATCAACATGGTAAGTCGGGGGGCGATGATCGCTTGAACGTCGGCGTTTTCTGCCGCAACTTCGGGAGGAACGCCACGGGGAAGGTTCGGGGGCAGTGTACCGGTCTCTTCCTCGATTTGGTTGATCATTTGCTCGTAAACCTGGTCAAGGTGTTCGTCGAAGAGGGAAAGGCTGAAGAGAGACCAATCACCTTTACGGGATTTATCTCGAGGTTGAGGTCCTTGTGTTCTATGAGACTGTTGATGCGCTCTGCGAGAACGCCCTTGAGGTAGCTTTGACCCGGACCTCGACGAGTGTAAGTGGTCATCATGCGGGAGACGGGGGTATTGGCTCGCAGTAATGAGCCAAATTCTGTGGCAGTCTCGAACTGGGCGGAGAGTACGGACTGGAACATGGTGAGGAGCAGATGCTCCTCGCGACTCTCGTACTGGTTTCCATAGAGAGTGAACATGACTGTCTGGAGCAGGGTGTCGATTTCAGACAAGCTGACGAGTCGACAGAGGTTGGCGATATGGCGGGGTTCGGACTGAAGGAGGAAAAAAAGATTTGAATACTGCTGGAGCTTGCGATCATCGGGATAATGGCCCTCTGTTGGATCGACGTCTTCTAGCGTCCGTTCGACCTCACGCTGCTGGATCGTGGATGAGACACGGAGGGGAAGGAGAAAGAGAGTGTGGACGCACTTCGTCTGCTGCCATCCGGTTTTGGATGAGGAGGGCTATCCGGGAGTCAAGGTAACGAACGTCGCGCTCGAGGACAAAGTTTTTCTTTGACTGGACGGATATCTTTCCCTTGAGGTCGCGCAGACGTTTCTGGGCTGTTTGGAGGAAGTGAAAAGGGAGATGGGCGGGGGGGATATGAGGGTGGACGAACCTCTTGCCAAATCATCCTCGACCTCGACATCCTGCTCTGCGGCCATGCTGAACAGGGCGGTTACGCTGTAGCGGTTGTTGTTTCTGTTCGTGAGCCGCCTGCCCATTGCGGCGACGGACGGGGACTGGTCGACGTAGGACATGGTGGGGGGAGAAAAAGGGCCGTTTGGAACAAAAAGTTCCGAGTTTGAGTGCGACTGGTCTGCGATGCGCGGGAGGAGGACGACAAGCGTTGCGCAGATGCCAAACCATCTCACCGTCCCCCTCAAAAAATCGTATCCCGCCCGCATCCGCACCGCCGTACGCGACTACATCCACGCCCACTCGCACGACCACCCAGACCAGTACAAACCCGACATCGCCCTCTGGGACCGTCTCCGCGCACCCTGCACCGCACACGACGTCCCCGCCGTCGACCCCTTCCTCAGGTCTGTCCCCCACACCGCCGTCGACCCGGCTGACCCCCCGTAGCTACCATGCACAGCTCGTGTTCGCCCTCACAAAGCTCCCCTCTGACGTCCGTGCCACCCGCTCTCCCTCGATCCCCTCTAACCCGTCCCAACCAGATCGGCCTCGAGTTCTCCTATGCTCATGCCTTTGCCCCACCCTCGTCCGTCCCCGTCACCCTCCGCAGCCTCACCTTCGAAAGGGCCGCCACCCTATTCAACTTGGCCGCCCTCTACTCCCAGCTAGCTGCCTCTGAGGACAGGTCCAGCCAAGACGGTCTGAAGCGGGCAACACTCCATTATCAGGTCCGTCGTTCACGGCCCTGTCGTCCAATCTCATCCTTGCCTTCAGAACGCTGCCGGGACCCTCGCTTTCCTCCGCACTTCAGCACTGCCAAAACTCAACATTCCACCTGACGCCGAGGAAACCCCTGTCGACCTCACCCCCTCTTTCATCCGCAGCCTGGAATTCCTCATGCTTGCCCAAGCGCAAGAGTGTGCCTGGCAACGCGCCGTCGCAGGTGCGTGACGCGTTTCATTTCGATAAACCCAGTCTGTCCTTATCCGTCTCGTAGCAGATCATTACAAGAATAGCCTTATCGCCAAGTTGGCAGCCGGAGCTGCGTCGCTCTACGCCACTTCTTTGGACTCCTTGCGATCCGCTTCACCTCAAGCGCGCGACAAACTGCCACCGGTAATGTCGCACACTTCTCACTACTCAACGCATCGTGCTCATCCCGTCTCAAGACCTGGATCCCTCATCTTGAAACAAAACAACACCATTTCCGTGCGGCAGCACAGTACAGAAAGAGCATAGACGATCTCGAGGCCAACAAGTCCGCATTCATTCGTTCTCTGCTGCGATGACTTGACACCCTTGCAGTTACGGCGACGAGCTACGTCGGCTGATCGACGCAGAGGCCGAGGCAAAACAAGGATACACCTCGGCCAAGCGCACCCCCGTCTCTCCTGCAGTCGTACAGGACATCAAGGTATTGTATTCTTACCAAATACAACCGGGCTTGTACCGACGTTGGTCAAGTCCCTGTTAGACGTCTTGCAGACAAACCTTGCACGGGCCCAGCGCGATAATGATCTGATTTACCACAAAGACGTCCCTCCGTCCGCTGCCATCACCCCAATCCAAGATGTCGTCATTGTCCAGAGCAACCTCCTGTCTGACCTGTCCGATCCGCGAAGCGTGGTAGACGGCGATCGCATTCTCTTTGAAGAATTGCTCAGCTGGGGAGCTAGAGAAGCTGTTAGTACGTCGATCCCAGCTGTCGCCGAGGCTCGGTATCCGATCTGCTCTTCAGATATCTACAACGACAACAAGCAGACCCTTATCAAAGAAAGGATAACCGACTTTGCACAAGAGCTTGATAGTGAACTCGACCAGTCCGTGCCCACTTCGTCATTCGTGCCCTCTGCTTACCGTACGTACAGAACCTTGCGTTCTCTCAACCTTCCGTCCTCGCTCGAAGCACTGGAACGTCCAATTGGACTTCCCCCGAGTTTTTTGAAGAAAGCCGAAGAAGTTAGATCCGAACAAGGTCCCGAGCGCATTGAGACTTACCTAGAGGATGTTGAACTCTTGGCTCGACGAGCTATGGCAGTACTGGACGAGGTTTGGCGATAACCGTGTCTCCCTGTGGTACCATGTACTCAGTGCCCCCTCCAGGCAATGGACGTGTTGGATAGCGAAGCATCCGAGGACGAAGCAGCACGGAAAGAAGTACCGATGAAAAGACCACCCTCACATGAAGCCAATCGGGAACTCGTCCAGAAACAGGAGAGATACAGGAACATTCTCGTAGCAGCAGCCAGCAGTGACGAAGTCGTTCGCCAAAAATGGAAACAATGGGGAAAACCCATTTTGCAGCTGGCGTTGGACGAGGTAGAGGTCTGTTTGTCGAATCATTGAACTGCACTCATGGTCGCCCAGGATGAGTTGGAAAATCTTGTGCCCTCTTCCACCGTATCGACGGTCGGAAAGACGCAGGCTGCGGGCAGTCAAACTCAAGTCCATGCTCGTGCTCTACGGGGTCTCTTGGAGTCACTTGACGACATCCGTCACAGTCGCAGCGAACTCGTCTCCAGGGCAGAACGGCGCGGGGAGGTCGATGATGTTAGACCCCGTATCATGACGGCTGCGGGGAAATTCAGTCGCGATGCTGAGGTTACTCCCGCGATGTTCACCGACGTTTCAGACGAAGAACTTGCCAAATATGACAGATTTATCCAGGGCCTTGTGGAGGGACAAAAGAAACAGGAAGGATTGTTGGAAGCTGTCAAGGTTCGTCTTACCATCGCGCCATCCTCTCATATGCCACATTATTATCTAGTCTACAAACGAGAAATTTCTTTCCTCCCGGAAGGGGGATACGTCTGTCAAGGAGCGTGAACAAGCGCTGCAGAATCTTGATCTTGCCTATGCGAAATATCGCGAAATCACGCGCAATTTAGAGGAAGGACACAAGGCAGGTCTACATGCTGTCGATCCGATAAACCACAGTTTAAGCCTGGAATAGTTTTACAACGACATGACCAACATTCTGACGCGGTTCAAGGAAGCATGCCGGATTTGGAGCAACGCGCGCAGCCAAGAAACACAGTAAGTAGATGTCTTCGTCACTTTCCGCCCTTGTCCAATCCAACTTTGCATAGGTCGTTTTACCGCAGGTTCTCCTCGATGTCTATACAAGAGGCGAGCGTCGTCGAGCCAGCCAGCACGGAAGGACTGCCGACACCTTCCGAGACACCCCGTCGCCAGAAGCGGATCGCAAATTTGCCCTCCTTGTCCTCTGCAGAGTGGCAGACGGAAGAACTGCCTCCGCCGCCGCCAGGTTCAAAAGGTCAGTGAGGGCTCTGGGAGAGGGATGAGTCCCGAGTCGATACCAGACTTGGGTTATGTAGCACACAACGCAATGAATAGTCTCCAGTAAATGTATATCCATGGTCGAAATGACGAGTGTTTGGTCGCAAGCCTGATCCGTTGATCCAAGCGTTGCTCTCATGAACGTGAGAGGGTTAATGAACGTCACGGTAACGAATATGATCCTCCAGTATCATGTCTATAGATGTACAAGAGGCAGGAGTGAAAGGCGGGTGGTATCTGAGAGCCTCATGCTCCACCCTGAATGCTATAGTAAGGTTCTCCGCACACATGAATTGGCTCCCACAAAGAGCTGACTAGCAGGGAAACAATAGCAAGGAAAGCATGTAGCAAGCTGTGAGTACCGTCCCGATATTGACATCGCAAAAGGAAGGGCATATATACACATGCACCATCATTTCTCCCGGTACAAGGGTTTGTCGACAGTAACATCAATCCTCAGCATTGCCAGCTGCGATTTCGCGTTGAAAGTTTTCGTCGTAACCAACGCATTTCATACACCACGATTGGATGATCTGGAAAGGTAGTGCACATGGATATCATGATTGGATAAGGTCAAGAAGATAACGAACAGCGTGACCGTCATCAAACGCGCGGTGAATCTCCTCTGGGGTCGCGTGGAATTTCTCGTTCGAAGCAAATGCATCTTCGAGTTCGTTGGTGGTAGGGTTTCTACCGAGCCTCTTTTGAAGGACGATTTTTGCCCGTATATCTATCCCCCATCCTTGTGTTGAGACCTTGGTAGTCCACGTCTGCTTAACCTGGAGAAAGAGACGCCGAAAATGAGGTGAGAGCGACGGCGAGTGGGAGACTAGGTGTTTTTACTTTTGGTGCTTGAGATTTCCATTCGTCTGGTGTGAGCGAGGGCGCTGGCGTGCATTGGTACTGTCCGACGTATAACCAACAGTTGGCTTTCAACCTGACCAACACCCGCTCGATTTCAGGCCATTCGCTCGCTTCCGGATTGACGGAAGATGCAAAAAACAGGCCTGGAGCTCCAGGCCACTGAGGCGCATGCGGATTGAACAAGAGGTTCAGATACATGAAATCGTCCAGTCCGTGACGGGCAAGCATTTCTGGCCGGATGGTTGGAAAGGTTGATTGGGTGTTCCCTCCCCATTGCTTGGAAGTGAAGTTCCTTGTCGTCGTAACATCCCTGATCGCGGGGCCCAAGTCTACGTCGTAAGATGAAATGAGTGCGATCCGGCGATTGACAACGTCTTCAGAGAGCATTTCTTCCTTTTTGATCTCCACCTTTCCCTGCAAGACAAGACGTCACTATACGTACAGTGAAAGAGGGGATGCAGATTTCCGAACATATGAAAGAAAAATGGCTAACTTCGGCTCTTCTTCTTTCTTGACGGTGCCTGCGAGGCCATTCTTCTCGATGAAGCTTGACGCGTTTTCGAATACTGGAGCATTGTCTCCATAAAGACGTTTCCTTGTCGGGAGAAGAACCTCGACCCTTCCTCTACCTCGCGGAGACTGTGGAGAACGAAGGATGGTGTTCAAGTTCGTGTCCTCCTGGTGAGCGGGGATCACAGAATCGGTGGGTTCCGATTTGATGATCTGGCGAGGCGTAGATAGGTGTCAGCTTGACCTGATATGAAAAGGAGAGGACCAGTAACCATTGGACTGTGTTTCAAGTACTAGCGAGAGTGTGGGGGATGGGGATGGAGGTAGTACAGGGGTCGCCCGGCAGCATGGTAGTACCAGCCGCTCTACGCGTAGTGCGGGCAACGTTGATACGTAACGTCGACAGGCGAGCCAAGGCCAGACCCGAGCGGGTTGTGTCATAGCTCGTGCAGCGCAGCAATCACTGGCGGTATGTATCAGACATGGACACGCTCGAAAGGGAAATCACACCTCAAGCCAGGATGAAGTCGGACGACAGCAAGGACACCAAGCAAGGTGACCCTTCCGACCTTCCTCCTCCTCCCTACACTCCACCGCGACCTCCTCCATCTGGCTATCGCATCGCACTCAACGTCTCCACCCCCTTCCCCAGCCCGTCGTACACCAAAGAACCCCCTTGCTACGACGTCGGCGGTACCACGTCCCCCGTCTTCCTTGGCTCTGCGATATTCAACAACTCCGTTCACCCGTGCAAAATCGCCCCACATCTAACCCCGCCTTGCCGTGTCCCCTATGGCGGTTCCGAGGTCCAACATCATAGCCGCTATGACCTCCTCCCATTCGATCCAGAGACGATGGAGTGGGTACCCACCAGCCTCGGCCGCATTCCTGCCCACCGCCGTCCCGTGCAGGGCGGCTATGAGGAGAATGGTGCGAGACTCTACCATGCGATGGCCACCGTACGCGACGTGAAGGTCCCCGGCAAGACTGGTGAACATCTCGTGAGTATTCTTATGCATGCTGGCTTTGCCACCCAACGATGGGTATTCCAGGGTGGGTGTAACGTGGCCTACGGCGGGATGGAACATATCATCACTCGTGGGTACGACATATTGTGAGTCGAGTTTCGAAACCCCCGTCTACGTAGTTAACGCAACGTGGGTAGGTGCTGGAAATGAGTTTCGCGGGACATTCATCGTGAATGCACTCGCCCCTGAAATCCATCCTTGTCAACACTCAAGTACTCAACGATCGGCCGAACATTGTTATTATCAAGGGGACATGCTCATGCCTCATCTGAGTGGCAGCACGAAACCAAGAGACTTTACAACGGAAGTTTACGTCACGGGCAATGTATCAATTCTAAACTATTATCGTACTCTCGACCGGCTGTGATTGATCCTGCCGTGCGGACCCGCCAAAAGAGATGTCGACGTGTTAAGCCCTCCAAGAGCAGTCTCCCTTTTTCCTGCGAGGATATCGGAGGCGAGTTTTCCCCAGCGTGCAGAGGTGTTGAATTCAGTATCCCCAACTTGATTTCGACTTCTCGCGAGGATCCAGAGAGTCAATCGATCAAGCTTCGACGATGTTACCCCTATCACCTTGCTTGACACGGTTTCCCTATGATAGTGGGAACAACACAGCCGTGGGATAACTCACCGGCCCTTGCCGCGATCACAGTTCGTGTTGCAGGCATTCAACAGTTACAAACACCGTCAAACAAGGTTTTCGCCTAGGGGCTCTGCCTAGACTAGTGATGACTCTGAGGCAAGCCGTCGATAGACGAAACGTTACGACTTATCATGAGTCACTTCAAATTCACTTTCTTTCATAGCCGGGATACAGCAATCCAGGCTAAAGCTAGATCCCATGCTATCGACCGTCGAATCCGGGAGGACTCCAAGAAGCTTAGAAACGAATACAAAGTGGTTGTGCTAGGTGTGTCGTCGTCTTGTGTTGTCCTCTTTTGTGATACGCTCAGGCGCCTTCAATGTTCTACCCTTATGCCGTTTCTCTATCAATGGCGTAGTCAAGCCATCCCGATCGGTCTTTATATCCTCACATCTTTTCATCAGACTAACTCGTCCATTCCTGGCAGGCTCCAGCGAATCAGGAAAGTCGACGATAATCAAACAGATGAAAATTATTCATCAGAATGGGTTCAACACCGAGGAACTCATGACATTCCGGCCCATCATATATCGCAATACCCTCGACAGTGCACAAGCTCTCATCCTTATCATGCGAAAGCTAAATCTTGACTGCGTGGACCCGATAAATCGGGTATGTCGTCCTTTTGTATATGCTATTTTCTGATCCCCACATACCTCCACAGGTCAATGCCAGCCAAATCCTGGATTACCACGTCGAATCAGCCCCTTCATTTGTCTTCTCCCCTGAGATCGCACGGGCCATACACAAACTATACCAAGACGAGGCCATACCTCAAGTCATGGATCTCAGCAGTGAATTTTATCTCATGGACAGCGCAGCATAGTAAGTAATAAATTACCCTCGTTGCGTGTGCTTCTAACACATTTCGTGACCAGTTTCTTTGAAAACGTGGAGAGGATAGGCACTCCAGACTACTGTCCGACCACAAGCGATATGCTACGTGCGCGAGCAATGACAACAGGCATCACAGAAATGCGGTTCACGAGGGGTGAATCACAGTAAGTCTCGACTCAGATGACAACTCCGTCTAGTCTAGCTCAGTATTTCCCAAGGATATGCATTTTCGATCTCGGTTACCAACGCTCAGAACAAAGAAAGTGGATCCATTGTTTCGAATCTGTCACAAGTATCATATTCTGTACTGCGTTAAGCGAGTATGACCAAGTGTTACCTGGGGGGAGTCGAGTAAATACTTGTGTTTCTTGTGTTGATGAGTGCTGATAAGCCGTCCACAGAATAGAATGGTAGAATCCTTGTTTCTATTCGATTCTATTGTCAATTCTTGCTGGTTCTCGCGGACATCTATCATCTTATTCCTAAACAAGGTCGACGTGTTCAAAATAAAGTTGCCCAAGGTGCAAACTCTGCTCAACATCATCCTTGCTGCAGTATGACATGGCTTCTAGGTCCCACTAGAGAGATATTTCCCTGACTATACGGGTGGTGCTGATTTCCGCGATGCTACCGATTATATCACCCGGAGATTTATGCAGAAGAATCGTGCTCGTCTGGAGGTCTATGTACAGTGAGTACCTATGTGTTAAGCTTCTTGTTCTCGGCCTTACTGCTTCTGCAGTAAGACACAAGCTACTGACACCGCGAACGCCCGCATTGTGTTTGCAGCGGTGGAGGATACAATCCTACGGAATGTTCTAAATGGCTTCCGCATTCTGTAAGATCCCACATCCTTGTCCTATCTATCGCATGTATCCGGTTCTTTCGACCATCATTACTTGGCTCACATGCATATCCAGTTCACATCGCTTTTGTTAGTGCATGCTTGTGAATGTTCCCGTGCCCATACTGTATTTGTCTTCCCCTGCTTAGACCATTCAACGTTCAACGTTCTAGTTCTGACATATCTGACATGTGGTTTTTTCAAATCACGGACATGAGATACTTAGCAGTGTATAAGGTAGTAACACCATGACTCTTCAGAGCTGGAAATCTATAATAACATGCAGTGTAGGAACATTGGGCCTATGCTCGCATATGCTCGAGAAGTAACGGATGCTGCCCATCAAACATCTTCAGCAGTTTCTCCATCTCCTCAAGTGCAGAGCCCTCCATCTCCTCGGGTATCGAGAGCTCCTCACGTGAGCACTGCGCTGCATGGCGCTGCAGCCGGTCAGCCTGTGTGAGTGTCAAAGACAACACAACAGACTTGTATATACCCATTCTGTCCGTCTGGGGGCTCGTGAACGCTGGGTTATTGGATCCACTTCCTTCCCGATGATCCACAATGATAGTACCACCTCTCCCAAAGTTAATTATACTGCTGGAAGTTTCCAGGGGCTTCGGTAAAGCCATATCTAGAATACGTTGGCAATTGTGGTGAGCGCAGTGACATGACAGTGAGGTGAGTTCACTTACCAGTAGAAGATCTCATGCAGTATAGAACAGCTGGGTTATGTACATGTATTGATATATACATATATGCCTATTCCAGCAATTCGAATGCAGTATTTGCTGGTTCGGGGGAATAAGGGTATGGAAACGCCTCATCTGTCATGATGTGCTGAACATTGCAGTCAGCTTGTGGCTACGAGGAAACTTAGACCGACACTTGCTTGTCGCATGTAGGTAGCACAGTATTGGATCGTCGTGGCTTCCCTGTGAAACGTCTGTTTGGGAACTCAAGGTCTGTGAAGCAATATGTGACCTATACTACTTTCCTCTCCGAGTCGCTTCTGTTGCATCGACTCAGAAAGTACAGCAGTGGACAATTTGGTCCCTGTACCATTTTGACTTTCAACCCGGGCAAGCTCAATGACGGAGGGTCACTCTTCTGCTGGTGGACCTGAGATTGTCAGCTTCAAGTCATCAGGCGGCAGCGCAACTTTGTCACATTGAATCCTTCCCAGGCGTCTTTACCCAATTAGGTAATTCACAGCTTTCGCCCGGATGGCGCAGCCTGTAATGAAATCTCACGTTGTTTGGATCCAACTCCAAAGCTATCAGTCGTGCTTCCCTCATCCTTCAACCTTTTTAACCACTCCCATAATGAAGGCTGCCTTTAAGAAACGAATCAGGCGCCTCCGATCTAGCATCGCCAGCAGAGACAAGTCTCCGCCGCGGCCTGTCCAGCATTCAGACGTATCCAACATTCAGCCCAGCACAATCCCCAGCGTCTTGAACATTCCTCCGACTCAGGCCAGTGACACCAACGCTCTCAGGACACAGCAAACTGATTCAGGTGTACCCGAGGTCACAGGTCCTGCCTCTCTCGAGCCATGCTCTGACAACTCGAGTGTTGC